>PVJH01021772.1:0-37929 GCA_004026705.1 Nesogale talazaci
CATTCCCCTCCTCTGCTCTTTCCCCCTCCTTTCCCCTCCCCTCATCTTCCCCTTCCTGCCCCCCTTCCCTCTCCTGCTCCTTCTGGAGGAAGGTCCTTGTCTCTTTAGTTGTCCAATTCCTTCAAGCTCTTGATGTGTCGTAACAGCTATCTTACTCTGGCCGCAAAGTTTTATTGTGATTTAGATGGAGTTTACACAGCGGGTTTAGTTTCTGCTTAATAGCGCATGTACAGATTGTTCTGCAACATTGTTTGCGACCTTCTCAATCAGTCTCATGTCCAGCCTCGAGTCCCTGATTCCATCCATCCTGCCCCCTCTCCTTCCTGCCTTCTCCCCTCATCTGGGGGTAAATGTTGTCCCTTTGGTCACATATAGTTGATTATTCTCAGGAACAACTCCCTCCCCAGTGCTAGTGTTTATTTTGTAGGCCAATCTGTTATTTGGGAATGGCTTTGCCTCCATGTTGGAATGGAGACTGAGGGTAATAGTCTTGAGAGTTTCTGCAGTCTTTCAGACCAGTAAATTTTTTTTGTTTGAGTTTTGTTTGACATTTTCCTCCCATTCTATGATGAACCTTTCATGATAGAGCAGTTGGTAGTGGTAGCTAGGCACCATCCAGATTCTCTGGTCTCAGGCTAGAGGTGACTAGGGGTCCTGCAAGCCTTTAGTCCCAGAGATGAATTGCTTCCTTGAGCATTTGGCCTTTTCCCCACCTTCCTTTGCTCATTAGCAATATCTTCGATGGTGCTCACAAGCTTTTAAGATCCCAGACGCCATGCCCCAAACTAGGATGTAACACCTTGTCTTTGTGAACTACATTATGACATTTGATCTAGATGTCCACTAAGATACATTTCTTTTTCCAGTTTCCTGATCTAGTGATACAAAAAAAATGTTGCTTTCCATGGATACCATGCACACATTCAATATTGAGCTTAGTCACTACGTTTGTTTTCTCTCAAACCCCTCTTGTCATTGAATAATGAGACCCCTTAGAAAAGGAAGTTCGTTCTGGAAGTTGCGCTGTATTGGCCAACTGCGGAGATGTGAAAACAAATCACACATAGTCCTCATTATTCGGTTCTAATGCACAGCTGATGGAGCCATGGTGGTGTAGTGGTTATCCCTTGGTCTGCGATTGGCATATTTTCAGTTTTCAATTCAAAAGCACCAGCAGCTTCATGGGAGAAAGACTGGCCTTTCTATTCCCATAAATAGTTAAAATCTCAGAAACCCATAAGGGTTGCCAAGAGTCAGTATTTACTCAATGGTAGTGTGTTAGTCTGGGTAGGCTAGAGAAATTCATAGACACACATATGTGTATAAGAAAGAGCTTTATCAAGGGCTCAAGTAGAAAACATTTGGAAATGAAGATGACAACATGTGTACAAATATGCTTGATACAAATGATCTATGAAATGTTGTAAGAGCTATAAGAGCCCCCAATAAAATCATTGGGCAAAAGAAGAAAGAAAGAAGTTTATATACAAGAGCAGTTGAATATTGACAAAACATCCCAGTCCAGTCCAGATCAAGTCCAAGCGTCCAATATTAGCCCATATGTCTGATACCAATATATTAAGTCTTCTTCTGACTCACAAAACACATGCAATGATGCCAATTGCAGGAAGATCACAGGTCAGTGGGTAGGAAGTCTTTTGGATCCAGTGGTGGTATAAGCATCTCAGCGCTGGCAGGGGTCTCCATGTGGCTTCTCCAGCACCCAGGGATGCATCAGGTTAGGTACAGGTAGCTTCTCCTTAGGAATGTCTCACAGGTAGTCTGCCTTGTCAGTAGAGAGTTTCCAAGAGAGTGAACAGAGCATAGAAACTGTTTCCTGCCTCCGAGGAGGAAATCAGGAGTTCCCGAAATTCCCAGGAGAAGGTCATAGGCACACAGAGGCCTCATTGGCTGTGACCCGATTGACAGACTAGACTCCACCCCTTCACTCTTAATCCTCTCAAATCCCAAATTGACACCAGATTATGTAGCTACCACATGGAGTGAGAGTGAACAGCTGTGTGCGGACCATGGACATGGATTAGAAACACTAGAATCATGATAGTAGTTTTTCTCTAAACTATGATAACAGTGCTGGTAAATATCATCTCGTTGTCAATTTCTTCTTTTTGTTGTTGTTGTCAATGTCTATCTTTTTCTTTTTGAGAAGAAAGTAAATAATAAACATGCCTCCCAAAGGGGCTTTGATAGCTTCCCATAGTATGGTCTGAAATCTCCTTTTTCCAATTTTTTTCTTACTTGTGCCCATGACCTCGGTTCGCTCTGTGGCTAGACCCTGAGTAGGCCCTTGAGCAGCGGTTCTCAACCTATGGGCCACGACCCCTTTGGGGATCAAACAGGGGATCTCCTGATTCATCAGAGTAGCAAAATGACAGAAGCAGCAACGAAAATAATTGTATGGTTGGGGCCCCCCCACGTGAGAAACTGTACTTCAGGGTCGCAGCACGAGGAAGTTGAGCACCACTGTTCTTGAGGAACCCCCCTATGCACAGAAGGACTGCCGCGAAAGCTGCCAAGCCAGAGCGCTGCCTGAGGTGCCTTCTCACCCAGCCTCTGCTGGGCCGTGGCTCCCGCCGGTCTCAGTGCCTTGTCAGAAGGCCTTTCCCGTTCCTGGGCTTATACACACTCCACAAGTCCGACTCCCATTAAGCGAATTAATTCCACTTTTGTCAGCATAACTAATGCTTGTCCCTCGCTGTAAATGGTGTGCTTTCCTTGTCATAGGCCAAAGGGCCATTTTAGAACCCAGCTCCATGCATATTTTAAAGCAAAATGAAAATGCGTGTGCATAATTGATTCCCATGTCCAGGCTTTAATATCCATATTAAGAAGCAGAGCAAAGGGCCGAGCCGATTAGCTGAGGACTTGGCTCCCTCTGCTCAGTAGTGGGGTCGTGGTGTGCAGTGACAACCGGATTTGAATGACTCCCTTCAACTTCCAGCCTTCCACCACGGAGCAGAGGAGATGGATGGCACTGGGCATGTCTGAGCATGACGAAAAGTCCCCTCCTCCCTTGCTGTGCTCAGCTATGGGCCTGAGAATGGGGAGTCACTGGGCCTGTGCTCCTTTCCGTTGAATCCTTCGAGGACCTCATTGAAGGGCAGAAGGAAGCTGCTCTTGGGAATGCTTATCTAAAGAAGAATACATCTCTATGAGGAAATGCCTCCCAGGTAGCGACAGGCCCTCCAGAAACCAAAGGCCAAAGCTGATGTCAGCTGAGGGAGAGGGCTCCACCACCACCATCAGGTCTGGTGGGCTTTTGGGGTGACCCACCAGGGTCCCAGCTTTTCAGTGCACTGCAAACCCGAGGGTGTTGGGTCCTGCTTTCTCTCTCACATCTGCTAATCAGAGCTTGGCTCAGTAGAGGACCCGTCTGACTGTGGACGCAGATTTGCAGCCTGTCCATAAAAGATTTGGTGCTGTTTTCCGAGTCCTCTGGGTCACACTCAGGATGCTTAAATGCACATTTAGGAGCTGGCAGCATTGCAAGCCCAGGCCGCAGGAGCAGTTGTGCACAGGGGAGGGAAGTGGCAAACCAAGGCCCGCCTATGGCAGGATAGTAGAGGACTATGGAACTTCATCTGAAGGCTGTTGCTTCAGTACAGTTGAGTGTCCACTAGATGCCAGCCGCTGTTTCCAGGACAGAGGCTGCCATGTTGGTTAGAGAAGCACATCCCCCTCTCTTCGCCACAGCGGTTATGTGTTGGGCTGCTAACTGTAAGGCCAGCAGTCTGAAACCACCAGTAGCTCCTTGGGAGAAAGTTGAGACTAGCTATCCTGTAAAGGGTTACAGTCTTGGAAACTCACAGGGGCAGTTCTATCCTGTCCCCTAGGATCACGAAGAGCTGGAATCAACTCCATGGCTGTGAGTTTGGTTTGGATTGGGGTAAAGACCTGCAGAGTAGGCTTCCCAATGAACAGCAGGCACATTTCACCAGGAAAGAAGCCTTTCAACTAGATTCTGAAAGGCAAGAGAGGAGTTGCCCAAATGGAGATGGAGGAGATAGGTGTATGCCAAGCAGAGCTAAGGGAGGGTGAGTTGTGGAGGCGTCTAAGTTCATGTCACAGGCAGGTCACTTCAGGCCGACCCAGTGGTGCCCACAAAAGGAGTGACTGTCTGGCGTGGAGGAAGACAAGGCCAGGAGAGCAGAGGGAGACTGTTTGACGAGCTATTTCTCAAAGTAGAAGCCCCCAGTGCAGGCCGTACATACTGGGGGGTTAGGCTCTCGACTACCCAGTTCCCTGGGCCATGGGAAACTAGCAATGCCAGTACCTTCTCTTCTGGTTTACCTCCCCACCTCCATACTTTAAGGTTCAGCCTCACCTAAGTCTCAGAATCAGTTTCTGGATCAAAGGTGGTGACCCTGGGTCATTACAAATGGAGTCCAGAATTAGTTCTGCTGCCTCACACTTCCTGGGGTCTCGGATGGAACCTTCACCCATTCCAAGGAGCCCCGGGGCATAGTGTTTCAAGTTGGGAAGCAGTCCTCAAGGTCAGCAGTTCAAAACCACCGGTTGCTTTGCAAGAGAATGTGGGGACTTCTACTTTGATAAATAGTTAAGGTCTCAGAAACGCACAGGGGCAGTTTTGCCCTCTATCATAGACATCAACTCAATGGCAGTGGGTCTGGTTGTTAGTCACCCTTCCTTTGTTTACCTGATCCTCATGACTGGGCTGTTGTGTGCTTTCCTGGATCACCCTTCCAATTCCAAGCTTATTTCACCTGTCTACTCGCTCAAGTCTGAGCTGAGTCTACTTCTTAGTAGTCCTCCTCCATGGACCTGGATTCTTCTTGGCCTATCCCAGCTGCTCCAACAGACAACTTTCTTGGAGTCGCACATTGTCCCCTGCTTGTTGAGCACCTGTGAACCCATACAGCCACACCCAGCTCCCCAAACCAGGCCTTATGTGTACCAGAACAAACTCCAATCCCACCTGGTTTGGTTGCCACCTTATGAGTATGGGGTCAGACTGGGAACAGGCAAGAGCTCATTAATCCTGCTCACTCTGATCTTGGTAAAGCAAACATGCAGTGAAGGAAAAGAAAGCCCCTCCAGGAGATGGATGGACATTGGGGTGACATCAGTGGGCTCAAGCTGAACCATTAATTATGAGGATGGAACAGGATTGGCCAAAGTTCCATGCTGCTGTACATGGGGTCACTCTGAGTCACAGCCACCACCATGGCACCCTGCAAGTTCTTCTTCTTCCCCCTTAGCAATGTGTGCGGTCAAGGGGCCCTCATCATCCCACCTCTTGATGTTCTCACCCATACATGATCTCCTGGATGGCAGCACTCCGCCGAGTTGGAGTCTCTTTCTCCCTTGCTGGTTTTGGGAGAACCGTGGGCCATATCGGGGAACTCTCATGTCACTGGGCGCTGTCAGTGGGCAGTCTCCTGCTTGCTGACAGCCAGCAAAAATGGAAGCACTCCCTGAGCTCCTCCAGTCACCAGGAGCCAGATGCTGCCCGTGACTGCAGGTGTAGAGAGTCAGCGCCTTCCTCAGCCACGCACCTACCTGTCGCCTCGCCTGCCCAGTGCCCTGACCCACGGAGCTGTGAGGTGACAAGTGGGTGCTGTTTTCAGCCACCAGGGTGGTAGTAATCGTGTTACATAGCAATAGACCACTAATACAACGTCTCAATGGAGCAAAACAAGAGCCCGCAATTAGAATATCTGTTCTGCTTCAATACTTGACATCTGGCAATTAGATGTGTAATTGCACTTTATGAAACATTCTCCCTCTCTCCTTCCAACATTCCTGAGGAAGTGGGGAATCTTGATTTTCTACAAGGAACTGGTTCATCACTTTAATTGTCTCACTCGTGAAACAGGTGTCCCTATAAAGGACACCAGATGGGCCCCGGCAGCTGGGGCAGAAAGCCCTGAGATCGCCACACCGGAGCGGAAGGCAGCCTGTGTGCGGCAGGCAGGGAGCAAAGATGCCGCTCGAGAAGGCCTAGCAAGGTGTCAGACTGATGCAGGCCAAGGGCAGGAATAGGGCACTTCAAAACCGAGGGGAGAGATGCTGGAATTTTTCCCAACCGCTTCCTGAAGCCCCCTCATACACTCACACTCAGAATTGCTTTTGAAATGGAGGCCTTCTACAAATGTTTACCAGCCAAACATGAGAGCATTTTTTGTGAACATATAAAAATGTGTTTGTTTGTTGGACATGTTACAGATCATTCTTACAATATTCTTCCCAACTGTTGTCAGTCCTTCTGATCTTTAATCCCCTCAGGTCTTGGCATCTCTGCCCAAACAGGATGACCTCTTCTGTACGGAGGGAGACGAGAGTTGATGGCAGCACTATGGGGACACGCAGGACCTTGCTGCTGCTCAAGCGTCTCCTAAAGTTTCCCTACAACGGGTCTGTGAGGAGGGGGCATTTTTTCCCTCCCCACTGTGTGATGAGAGCAAGCTGAGGCCACCCGGGGTTCAGGGATGTGCTCAGGAGCAAGAAGTCTCCTGGCAGAGCTTAGCGATCATTGATTTCCGAGTGTTCTTCTTCACACACAAGATGCTTTCTGTATCTTTGAAGTCTTTGGGGCTGCTGGCCCCAAAGGGAGTTAGTGAGCTCAGAAAGATGCCCATGGGAACACTAGGACATTACTGTGTGCACCTGTGTTTGCATACTCATGCGCTGATGTTGGTTGGCACTGGTGGTGTGAAAGGGTATTGGGAGAAAGTCCTCGTGCCTTAGTTATGACTCAGAAAAGTGGCCCCAACCTCTCTGAGAAGCCACTGTCTTGTTCACAACTTTCAACTCCCATCAGAGGGGAAAAGCCGGTTCACGGAAGCATGTTCTCGGTGAAGGACGAGAAATAAGAGTCCTTTTGTCATATCTCAACCCGTAGGTATTTGGCTTCCTAGTGTTCTGCATGACCAGGTGGTTGTCGACATTAGCCTGCCAAGGTGTGGGGGTCTTCATCCCCAAGGAGAGCCCTTTGCAATGGTTGGGGTGGGATGTGGCTGAGTTTGTTGAACTCATGGGAGTTCCACATGGTAAATAACTGTGCTTTTCCAGATTTGTGTACTTGGCAGCGATTGAACCAAGAATGGATAAACCTGTCTGTCACTTCAAGGAAAATCTTATTTCCTGCCCATATACTTCCTGAAAGGCAAATTTGAATTTTGGCCAGCCTGTATCTGCTGCCGGGAAAGCCTCAGTAGGGTCTCAATAAGTAGGAATCAGCTGACAGCCGTGGGTTTGGTTTTGCTGACTTGAGTCTACACACTGTGAGCTTGACAGCTTCCCAATACAAGGAGTTCACTGTTGAGATCACCAGTCAGCTTCTAATAATGTGTTGTGAAATTTGTCAACAGTGAATGAGCAGGACTTTCTAAATCAGTGCTCCTCAACCTTCTTCACGCCATGACTCCTTAATACAGTTTCTCATGCGATGGTGACCTCCCAACCATATCATTATTTTCGTTGCTACTTCATAACTGTAATTTTGCTACTGTGACAAATCGGCCAACCCCTGTGGAAAGGTCATGAGATGCCCAAAGGGGTCGCAACCCACAGGTTGAGAACTGCTGCTGTTCTAAATAGTGTGATCAAGTCATAGGCGAGTAATGGAGCCACTGAAAATCCAAAATGCGGAGGGGTGCCATCCAGTCTGTTTGGACCCACAGTGAGTCCACGCACAACTCACAGAAGAAAACGCCTCCCCATCTGGGACCCTCCTCGCCATCATTCCTGTGTTGGACCTCACGGCTGCAGCCACTGTGTGAATCCTTATCACTCAGGGTTTTTCTCTTTTTTTTTCTGGCCTTCTTATTTTACCAAGCATGATGTCCTTTTCCAAGGACTGGTCTTTAATGTGGCACTACAAAAAATATGTTGTTATGGTATCAAACCCCACATTGCAGCTAAAAATATGCCTCTTGTCCAAATTTGGAGTCGTATCGAAGATAAAAAAAAATCTACAATCAGCCCTTCCCAATGTTGTATCTGCATGCAGCCAGTTTGTCTTATATACTTCCACCCAAACAACACATCACAACAGAGGGAGTGCAGGAGCCGCTCTGCAAATCCAGCTGCCTTCTATGAAGCAAAGCAAACAATGTTGTTAGCGGCTGTAAATTCTGACCCATGATGTCAGAAAGGGTAAAGACGATGGGTTTACAATTTTTAAATGAGCTATTAAACAAATATTTAAGATTCGTCTCAATTTTCATTTCTCGTGGGTTTTGTACAACCCAGGTAAACAAAAGCTCTGTGGAGTTTTAAGAACCTGGTAAGAGGTGGTGCAGTGGGTTCAGTGTTGGGCTGCTAACTGCAAACTCGGCAGTTCAAACCCCTCAGTTGATCAGAAGTCCCAGAAATCCTAGAGAGCAGTTCCACTCTGACCTGTAGGGCCACCGCGAGTCAAAATCCACTCAGTGGAGACCAAGATGTGTTTTTAGAAGGGATGCTTTTTATTCTGTGTTGTTTCCTACCCCTTCATAACTGTTCTGAAGCCAAAGTGAAAGCTTGTGAAACGGATAATTTACAAGGCAGTAGGTAAAACCTGTAGTTTCTTGTCCCTGATGATGGCGAGCCCATTTCATCATGATTCCAACTGTTAGCCTTGATTTTGCTACAGACAGACAGAGAGAGAGAGAGAGAGAGAAGATTACACACCCAAGTCTCTTTCTACCTTGCCTGCAGTTTGTTTTCATTAAATTAAGTCTGTAAATTAGACATGGCTTGATTCTATTGATAGACTCGGGGTAGAGTGTGAAACATTTTGCTTTCATGTCTGAACTTATCATCAGTCATTTGTAGTTTTGTTTTGTCTTTAACAGCAGGCAGGCGGCACTCCACTGGGGCAAAGCTGTAGACTGACCAGTCTAAATAGGTTGCACTCAAACTTGCCCTTGACATCCTTTTTTTTTAACTCTGCAGTCAGAAAACAGTCCATCGGGGTTGCTAATTGCTCCCCTTCCATCTCCCTTGTGGAGCAGGGCAACCTTGAGACCACCTCATTGGGACGGCGGGTGCAGAGTGCCATCATTAGCACTCCGCCTGCGAGGAGCCACAGCCTCTCTGACTTGAACCGTGTAATAACGCTGAATGCACACCCTCTAACTGCCAGCAGCAAACCTTCGGAGACCTTCCCCTCCTCTCACTTATCTCTCAGGGCATGTGGTATTTTGTCCGCACTTGAGCTAAATGTCTCCATCCTGGGAAGTTAATGACTGAAAATAATATTTACTGTCACCAACACCATTAGTAGACCTCAGGATCAATAATGACTGTGCTGTGGCTGGACCTTTGTGGAAACTGCCAGCACCCTTTCTTCCTCAGTGAGGCCCTCTGGCTTTGCGTTTTCAACCCTGTCCCTGGGCAGATGAGGCCGGTGCGCAGCATGAAGTCAGCTCCAGCATGGCAATAGCCAAAGCAGCATGGACACAATGTATTATTCCTCATTGCATCCCAGCTTATAACTGCCTGTCTCACTGCAAGCACCTATTGACTACAGGAAAACCTGGACTCATCAATCAGCCAGTTGATGCTGGAAGGCCCAGTCCGAGTGAGCTCACCTCCTCTCCTTCCTTACTCCCTGGGGAATTGAGTCTTCCCCCTCCATATCCTGATCAGAAGCGTTTAGGGGGGTGGGGGGTGGAGGATGTTCTTTCAGATCAGTAGTTGCAACACCTGTAGCCACATTATATTGCAAGCTTGGCAGGGGCTGAGACTGTGGCTGCCTCGTTCGTTGAATCTCTCTCTGTGGAACTGGGAAGACAGCAGTGACCCCAAGTGACTGCCTCCACCCCCACCCCCTGCCTGAACTTAGGCACGGATGGTTCAAGTACCTGCCCTCTTGGGCTTTGGCAGATAGGAAGTACATAATAACAAAGAGTAAATATCTTTTGAAAAAGTGTGCTTGATGTTTGTAGTTTGCCTAACAACCTACAAATCCTTTCTCCACTCTTCCCATTTTAGGCCACTCCTGAGGTAGAGAGTGGGAGAACGATGCACTTTCTACTCCCATAAGTAGCTACCACCTCGGAAATCCATCAGAGCAATCCTGCCCTGTCCTATAGGGTCACTATGACTTGACTCAGCAGTCAGAATCGATTCAATGGTAGTGAGAAAGTCAAGAGAGAAGATGGTTTCATCCCATTTGAGACCTCTGAGAGGTGGACCACCCTAGCTTCTGATTCAGCCTCAGTGCACTAACTTCTAAAACATATCCTCACCCATGTAGGTGCACATGCTTGCAAGACATGTTAAAGTGTAGTCTACCTGAGGTGGCCTGGCTTTGATTTCCAGGGCAATGATTCCATGATGAGATCACAAATATAGGGGAGAAAATCTGTTGCCAATTAAGGATACGAAGTACAAAGAGGGCAGGAGAGAAGGCATTTTCCTAACAGCAAAACCCATCCCATGTACTTCGTCGGGGGAACCTCCACCTTCTTTTTGTTGTGTGTGAAATGGGGGCTCAGGGGTAGCAGTTCTGAATGAACCAGGAATCTCTTTTTTCTTTTCTTTTTTTTTTTTGGGGGGGGGGGCAATCACTGCTCTCCGGTGGTGGGAGTAGGAGGCCCAGCCCCAGTGCTGGAATTGAACCTCCGTCCCAGTGGGCCGCAGTCCCACGCACAACCACTACGCCACCGGGGCTCAGCCCAGGAATCTCAGTGCTGGGATCCAGTATCCCCCACAGCAAGAGAACCCAGACAGAGAGGGCCAAAGGTGAGCCTTCATGTGCTTAGCATCACCCCCTTCCAGCCATGTGGTATGAGCACATGGGAGAACCAGGACAGTGGCCTCTTGACTTTTCCCGTGCCTGTTGACAAGGTCGTGTGTCTCAGGAACCATTTCTTTCAGCTGACCTGTTTTGAGTCAGTGGTTTTGAAATAATTTTCCTTGGCAGACCCCAGATAATGTTAATGAGCAGTTGCTCTTTGGCATGACTAGAGGTGAACCCTCTAATATATTTTTTAAAAAGACGGAAAAAGCCAACTCATGTCCATCCAGTTAATTTCAACACATAACAACCCTACAGGGTAGGGTAACACTGCCACTATGGGTTTCTGAGTCTGTCACCCTTTTGGGAGTAGAGAGCCTCATCTTTCTCTTGTGGAGTGGTTGGTGGTTTCAAACTGCTGACCAGGCAGTTAGCAGCCCAACATGGAACCACTATGCTGCCAGGGTGCCTTACCCCTAGTTCGGAGAGGATCAGCACCGCTGTCTGTAGTCTGAGCACACAGTTTTTGGGAGGCCTCTTCCCAGAGGCCGAAATGGGATTTGTGAGGCCAGACAAATCCCACAGCCAGCCTTTCTGTATCTTTGAAGATTTGAGAAAAATATGTATTCCCCCCTATTTCCTTAGAGGCAAAAATAACATAATTTTAGAAGACCCTGGACGATGACAGCTTAAATCCAAGGCTGTTGATTTATTCAGAAAGCAGTGAGTCACAACTGTGCCCCTGAGGACGCTAGCTGTGCCTGGCAAAGGAGGAGGGGGCGCTAGGGAGTTGGATGTTCTTTCCCCACCTTCCCAGCATCCAGGCACTTTGGACCTTGCCAGGTGGAGGTCAGAGCTGCCGTGGGATCTTCAGCACGGAGTTCCTTTCACCATCCTGCCCTGCAAGTCTGCAGCAGTTTCATCATTCTCGGCTGATTCAGCTGCTCTGCTTTGTGCTATCTGGCTGTAAAAGCTCCCTGCACTGTGAACATCTCTGACCTGGGCTGCCCTCAAATTGGTTCTGACCCACAGCAACCCAGTGTACAACAGAACGAAACACTGCTCTGTCCAGCCACCCTCCTCACAACCTGTGTTTGAGCCACTGTGTCAGTCCCTCTCCTCATGGACCTTCCTGGTTTCCACTGCCCCTTTACTAAGCATGAGGTCCTTCTCCAGGGACTGGACTTTGCTGACAACATGTCCAAAGCATGGGACACGAAGTCTTGTTTTCTCGCTGTACGTCTTCCAAGATGGATCTGCTTGTTCTCTCAGCAGCCCATGGTATTTTCATTGTTCTTCACCAAAACCACCTTTCAAGTGCATCAGTTCTTCCTGTCTTCCTTATTCATTGTCCAATTTTCACGTGCATGCAAGGTGACTAAAAATGGCACAGCTTACGTCCCGAAGAAATTGGGATTTGCGGATGTCCTCTGATGTTTCCTGGGCAATGTGTGTGTCCTGTTTATTTCCAGCAAGTCCTCACAGTCCTTGCGGCATTTTCAGCAGGTTGCAAAATGGCTGGCGGGAGGCAGCACCAGCTGTGCACAGATGCGCATGCACACACACACACACTCCACGGTCTGGGCATGGGCTCCTGGAAGCAGGGTAGTTGCACAGAGCCGAGCTTTCTGAGACCTCTCTACACAGCTTCTGCCAAGATTCAGGAACTAGCTGAGTTCCTGCTGCTCCACACTTTTCTGTTACCACAGGCCCAGAGAACCCTCTGCTCACAAAGTCTGAGCGTCCTGGCCGGCTTGTTTGCAGAGGAAGCACCCTGGGGGCTTTGCCCAGACTCTCAGCCAACTAGGTCAACTCCGTATTGAGGACAAGCAGGTAGAGAAGACTCACACATGTCCTTACACTGCATCTCTGCCTTCAGCCTTCTGGGCCTCCCAAGTCTGCCCCCTTGGCGCTGATTTCATGCACCCCTGTCTTGACGTGAAATCATTCTAATACGAGTTTGGGAAACACTCAAACCCAAACCAACCCAAACTCACTGCCATTGAGACAGTGCTGACTCAAGGCGACCCTATGCGACAGGCCAGAAAGGCCTTTGTGAATTTCTCAGACTGCGAAGCTCTTTGGGGGAGTAGAAAGCCTCACTTTTCTCTCTCAGAGAAGCTCGTGGTTTTGAACTGCTGACCTTTGAGTTAGCAGTCCAAAACATAGCCACTCCACCACCATGGCCCCCTTTAGAACTGACCAGTGGAAGTATTATTGACCTTATTTGTGGCCTGAGTAAACTGAGGCCCAGAGGGATGTAACTGGCACGAGGCCATGCATTGAGCAGCAGGGATTCATTCTCCCATCTCTTCTCAGGAGAGCCCTGTGCAGCAAAGGAGGGGGTGCCAAAGACAGGGTTCTCTGGGTCCTCTCGAGCCCTAGGGGAATGCTGTGGGGATTTTCAGGATGAATAAAGAGTTACTGATGGAGAGTCTCTGCTTGATGCCTCTGTGTCACAGCTCCTGAACCCCCAAGAAATCAAGTGGCTTCTTCAAAGGCCTTAGTGGCTTACACTAAAAAACATCCACTCAACTTGCCATTAACTGCAGTGTCATAGTCTAGGCCTGCATGGAACCATCTCACTGTCCTTTGCATCTGGGAGAGGATTCCCTGATGTCTCTTCCTGCTAGCATATCACACGCCCCAATATCAAGAGAATGTCCGGGATTTCTGCTCCCACAAAGGGTTACAACCTTGGAAACGCACAGGGCAGTTCTACTCTGACCGACAGGGTGTGGTGAGTCTGTTTCGCCCCCTGGCAGTGAGTTTGGGTTGGTTTGGGTTTGAGCATTGAGATATTGAGCAATTGCATGCCCAGGCCATGTCTTCTCTTTGTCCTTCAGTAATCGCTGGTGGCTTCTCTCCGTGGCTCTGCAACAACATGAGTCATGTGTACTTAAGTTACTCTGGAGTGACCCTTTGTTGCCGTAGTGCTGAGTAAAGGACTAATAAAGGTGGCAGCTAGGGCTCAGCTCAGCGGCTCCCAGGGTTTTGCTAACTCAGTGGTTCTCAACATTCCAAAGGCCTCCATGCCACTTTTCAGTACAGTTCCTCACGTTGTGGTGACCCCCATATGTGGGCGTATCTGCATATGGTGGAACCGCCTGGAGACGGATAGAGGAACAGTGCCTCAGCTCCTAAAACCATTGGAAGTAGGGTCTTAGGAAACCCCTGTGAAAGGTTGTTTGACCCGCCCCCCCAAAGAGTTCGAGACCCCCCCCCCCCTCCAGTTCACCAATCTAGAATGACTTGTCATGTCCCAACAGGAGCAACCGGCCTGCCTGTTTCTGAAGCCCTGTGCCGTGAAGGACAAGACTCCCATGTTTTAAGGATCAAATAACTGATCAGAGCTCATTTGCCACAGGGGCATATATGAACCACATTTGCCCATCAGCAGAGTGAGCTCAATTTTCCTTGAAAGCGAGGTCTGACCCACGGGGTAAACTAGCTTCCAGCACCAGCTCCGGCCTGGGGCTGCTGCTCATGGGCTTGCCACCAGGACTGCAGAGAGCAGTGCATGTTATTAACGTTGAAAGATGATCAGAAAGTGGACACTTTATTTAGCTCCCTCACTGCCTTTAAATAATACCAGGCTGGAAGATGCCATAGGGCCACAACTCATGCCAGAGCTCTCCATGAAACCGCGATGCTTCCAAAAGTCCATGGAAAAGCAAAATGAGAAAAAATACTGAGACTTCCCTCCTAGACTCTTTTGGAGCCCCCTCATATTTCCAACAAATAAGCCAGGGCGTGCTGGAGGACCTGCCAACCCAAATCCCCCTCCGTGAAAGGCAAACTAGTCCCCAGCACTTCCCAGTGCCTGGGGGGTGGGCTGCTGTATTTCAATTAGCAGGTATGCAGAGTATCTCACTGCTGACCTGGGTCAGAATTAGAGTACTCCTGGGAGTGAAATCCACAAGAGAGTCCTGACACAATTGTCATGTTTTGCTTTAGACAATTTTGACACCCCATGGCTACGTATTGGCGTCCTGATAACATATTGGTTACAGATTGGGCTGCTAACCTCAAGGTCAGTAGTTTGAAACTACCAGCTTCTCCTCAGGAGAACCGGGCAACTTTCTACTCTTAAAAGATTTCCTGCCTTGGAAACCCACAGGCGCAGTTTTACCCTGTCCTACAGGATCGCTGTCAGTCAGCACTCACTTGGTGACACTGAGGTCGTTTATTTGTGGCTTCTTAAGGACAGTGTCTTAGAGAAGAGCAACCCACTCTCTTTTCCTGACCAGATTGGTGAATCAGCGTGTCTGTGCTGGAGGGGTACCTGAAGAATCCATGTTCCTTTCTAAAAACCATTGGGCTCTTTCCTCTGAGAAGCTGTGATCACTGAGAGCGAACTGGTGAGAGGAACTCTTGCCTGGGCAAAGGAGGCCGGCTTGGCCTAAGAGGGGCTCCTCTCCTGAGGAAGGGTCGCCTGTTGTCAGTTCTCCATGGACTGGGCTCTGAGAGGTTTCATTTTCATGGGCTTATCCCATCAAGGCTGTAGTCTGTTGTTAATTGACCAACCTGACTGACCAGACCAGCCAGACAGGTCAACTGTGCGCTCAGCTGGCATTTTCCAGCCTTCATCTTCATTAGCCAGGCAGCACTGGCTGGCAGCCGTTTGATTGACCCTGGTGCCTGGGCAGCCAGGCAGAATCAGCATCAGGTATAACTCCTAGGCTGAGCTTCAGGTGTGCGCCACCCGTTTTGTGCTGTCACATGTCCTCATGGCTAGCTAGTGCCAGTTCACTTTGATCAGAGGTGCTGTGAGACAAAAGGGGGTGGGTGGGGTCTTAGAAATGTGAGGATAGTTATGAATGTGAAGATGTCCAAATCTCCGGGCGGGGGGGTGCGGGTTGGGGGAGGGGGGGCGTGAGAATTGAGCCTGAACAGAGACTCATTTCTCTGTCTGCCTCTCTCTCTTCCCTCTTCTGTGTGTGTGCATTTCTGGCACTCAACTAAAAAGGAATGAACATCTCTCATTGTTCTTGTTGTCCCCGTATCCGGATGTCTAAGGGGAGCGAGACCACATGGAACCACAGTCAGTGCTTTGTCTGGTGGAGATAGGCCGGGAGTCGGTGGCTTATAGTCTATCCCCCAGCCTAGCCCCCACCTTCCCCAGGCCATATTTTACCCAGGACACATGAGTCTTTTCGGCATTTGGTCTAAAATCCACCAGACCAAACAAAGTGAGAAATGGTTTTAAGAGATGGAAAGGGCAAGCCCAAACAGTAAAATACTACTTATGGCTTCTGGGGGCCCTGGTCTTTTCCACACTTAATTTTCCTTGAATGAGAGCATAGACGCATGGCTCGGTTTGCCCAACCTTCCCTGTGGCGTCTTACGTTTTGAGTGTTTAATAAATTTCTATCATAATTAATATCCCAAATGGGTTGTGCTTTCCCATGGGGGCCCGGAGGCTTGGGAGTCTGTGGGAAAGATGCAGTGTGTTTGGATGATTTCCTGTTTGGTGTGTCTGAGGGCATTCAGATGCACTGACTACATAACGTTTCTTCCCTCCAGCCTCTTTGTCTGTGGCAGGGCAGCCTGTCTGCGGTGCGGGGAGGCCGGGAGGGCTTCACTGCAGTAGACTCAGAGCAGGAGAAGCCGAGCCGTCAGAGGTAGATATAGGGCCCTGGATTCTCATCATGGTTAAAGTGACCAGACGTCCCACTTTTTAACAATTTAGCACGGTCCTGTGGCATTTTAAAATTAAAATAAATATATTACAATACTATTTTTATGTTCTATGAACATTTTTGTTGCTCCATATAGACCAAATTTTTAATCAAGAACCCTCCCCTTCTCCCCGGTCAATGGTGTCCCGCTTAAAATCTGGTCACTTTAATCATGGTCCAACTGTTACCTCAGAACTGGGGACGGTGAAGGAGTGAAGGAGCCCTGCTGGTGGGGTGGGTTCCATGCTGGGCTGCTAACGGCAAGGTCTGCAGTTTGAAAGCACCAGCCCGTCCGAGGAAGAACGGTGACACTCTCCTTTCGATATAGATTCATAGTCCTGAAAACATGCAGGAGCAGTCTGACACGCTGGGAGTCAGAATTGACTTGACAGCAGTGAGAGTTGTAGACTACGAGGGGTCTGTGACAGGTCATGGGAAATATCCGTTATGTTTTATTCCATTGAAGCCCCTTGTAACTAGAGCCCTGGAAGAGCTGCGTATTGGGTCCCGGGATCCTAACCATGAAGTCAGCTGGCCCAGTCCACTAGCCGCTCAGTGGGAGAAAGAGGAGGCTGCCAGTCCCGGCGGGATTGACGACCTCAGACACTCTCTACAGGGGGCTCTGTGTTGGAACTGACCCAGGGGCAGTGACTGCCATGTTGCCCGGCAGATTCTCCTGATCGACAGTAGCCAGTGACACGACTTTCCCATGTGAGAGCATGGATCCTGATGCCTGGACATTGGTGTCAGTAGCTAGGCTTTACTCTCCATGGTAACACTGGCTCCATACCGGCCACTCTCCCAGGGTGGTTGTCATTGGGTGTCCTCAGGTCCATGCCAGCTCAGCAGCCCCGTGAGACAGGAGTGGCCTGGAGGGTTTCTGGGGGCAGAGTGCCAGGTCTTTCTCTGCAGGACAGCAGCCTAGTGCTTCATCACTGCCCCAGCTCAGACAGACTTTGCTTTTGTCTTTCCATTTGCACCTTTTACATTAGTCAGAAGGCACTGAACCCATCTCCTGGTGGCGGTGAGGCAAGCGTGACAGAGACCCAGGGCTTCCGCGGGCAGTGATCCTGAGCCCAGGTTTAGCATCTTCATGGAGGAAGCAGATGGCTGGATGCTCGTAAGTTTACGAATAACATGGAATTACAGTGGAAGTATGATAACGAGCAGGGGCAGGGTTGGGCTTTAAAGTCTGAAAGTCAGACTATTGAATGATATTTAGTAGACATAAAAGG
Source organism: Nesogale talazaci (assembly GCA_004026705.1). Taxonomy (NCBI): domain Eukaryota; kingdom Metazoa; phylum Chordata; class Mammalia; order Afrosoricida; family Tenrecidae; genus Nesogale; species Nesogale talazaci. The sequence goes on from PVJH01021772.1 coordinate 17,625, forward strand.
ATTAACAGAATAATTCATCGATCAACAAGCCCAGCCAGTTGAGGAGGAGTCAATCCCACTGCCATCAAGTTGACCCTGTCTCACAGTGACCCTATGCGGGATTTCCTAGACTGTACATCATGGCAAGAGGAGATAGCTCCGTCTTTCTCCCTCCGAGCAGCTTGTGGGTTTGAACCGCCAGCCTTGCACTTAGCAGCCCAATTTTGAACCCACAGTGCCTTGAGGGCTTCTTAACTGGCGAGGAGACCACGTAAACAATCCTGAACCCTGTACTTGGAAAACATACACCTTCCAGTATCTGAGCCCCATCAGTTGCGGGGGACGTTTCAAGACTTTGGTACAAGACTTAGGATTCCTGAACTGCTGCCATTTAGCTTGACTCCGGACCATTCCTCTGTCGGTTTTCAAGGCTGGTTTTCCGGAAGCAGATTGCCAGGCCTTTTTCCTGCATTCCCTCTGGGTAGAGTCAGATTTTTCAGTTAGCAGCCAACCATCTACACACACACACACACACACACACACACACACACACACACACCATAGCCACCATGGGCTGGGTGTGCATTATTTTATTGTGAAAAGCAACAGTTAACATCTACTGGCCATTTGTTTTAAGTGGACCTTAAGAAGGAGCCCTAGTGGCTCTGTCAGGTAAGCATTGTACTGCCAGTCACAAAGTTGGAGGTTTACAACCCATCAGCCACTCAGCAGAAGAAAGATGAGGCTCTGTTCCCACAAAGACTTATCGTTTTAAGTAGGTCGCAATGAGTCAAGATAGACTCCAGGGCAGAGGGTTGATTTTCTTGTTTTTCTGTTTTGCTAAAATAGCTTTGATCTTATCCCTCCCATTAGTCTGGCAAGGTCAGACTTTGTCTCCATATTACAAGCCAGGAGGGTGGGGCTCTGGAAGGGTCCATAATTGACTGGCCTCAGCCTACATGTCGAGGCCTCGCTTCCCACCGGGTTGGCCCTGCAGTCGACACACACCTCTCTTTAGCACATTGCCTTTCACAGAACATTTATACAAGTTAGAAAACCACACCGCAGAATGATGATGTGTGCAGCATTCCACTGTCAACATAAAATCTGAAGATACATTGAACATTGCCGCAGTATGCATTTCTGATTTTTAAAATCGGAGCCCCAGGGGTGCTGCTGCAGTCAAAACACCTTTGGTTGGCAGTTCAAACTCACTAGTTGCCCTGTGGGACAAAGACGAGGCCGCTTGCTTCTGGAGAGACTGACAGTTGCACCCCGCTTGATGGCAATGTCAGAGAGAGTAGGAATAGCAGATGTCCATGGGAAGGGCAAACACCCAATTTGGAATGGTGCTTCTTCCAGAAAGGGGTGGAGTGGGTACATGTTATCTGTAATAGTTGTTTTCTGGAAGGAAGGACACAAAGAAAGGAGGAAGGAAGAGGAGGGCAGAAAGTGTGAATGCAAGGCGAGTATGGGAGCCTCCAGCAGGGTCAGAGGTATTCATGCTGTTGTATTTCATCCTTTTCCCTGACACATTTGAGAACAGAAGGCAAACCAGCCCTAAATTACGGGGCCACGAGCTTGCCCTGGGTGGCGGTGGCAGTGGGAAGGAGGAGACAATTTGTCTGCCTCTCCAGTCCCTCCAGGCCACTCTGAAACTCCATGGTTCTCTGATGGCTGACTCTCCCCACGAGTTTGACATCTTTACAGCTTTATAAATCCAAGCTACAGAGTGTTGCTGCGAAGGGAATCCTTCTCCTGTCCTTGCTTTTCTTCACTTCAAGTTGTGAACACAGATGGGAGTCTCTTCCAGGGCAGCCTCATGGCTGCAGGGTCACCAGGATGCAGAGCAAGCTGCTGCTCGGCTCCTTGTCACCATCGCTGCATGTGCTCAGTGATGATGCACAGGAAGCTTTGAACATGGCCAAGATCTTCATGATAGGTTATTTCATTTGGACTTTGAAACCCAATACAAATTCCAATTCTGCTCAATTAGAGGTCTTAAGTCTTTCTCGTATCTTTTCTACTTCTCTCGGACCTTCAGGACCAGCACCCTGCTTCAGACTACCTCATCTCTCACCTGGACTCACTAACCATCAGCCCTGCCCCAATCCAAACCCCAAACCCGCTGCCATCAAGTTCGTTCCCACTCAGCAGAACCCTACATAGGGTTTCCGAGGCTATACATTTCTACAGGAGCCTACCTGCCTCCCTGGTAGCAGCTGGTGGGCTTGGGCTGCTGACCCTGCAATGAACAGTCTAACACTTCCCAGACAACCCACCAGCCCAGGGGAACACAGGCAGTCCCAACTCTGGGTGACCCCTGGCATTGGCAGAGTAGAACTTCCCTCCATAGCATGTTCAGTGGCTGGGTATTTGTTTTTTCCTCAAGATTGGTTGCCAGGCCTTTCTTCCAAGGCACCTCCGAGTGGACTAGACCCACCACCCTTTTGGTTTGCACCCAAGTGTGTTAACCATTTCTGCTAGGCAGGCACTCTGGTCTTGAGAGGTGGCCTTGCAACTGATCTCTTGGGCAATTTATCTCCTGAGGCAATTGATCTCCCGAGGCAGTGCCTCTCTGGTTTCTTGGTTTGTTTTCTGGTGGTTGGCTCTTTTAGAAGCCCAAATAGGACCACGACTTTGCAGAGCCCACCTGTTCCCTGTGCAGAATTCCTGGAGCTTCCCATCCATCCATCTTTCTGTCCTTATTTCCGGTTCCCCTGCCCTCTCCATGCTCCCCATTGTTTTCTGGGCCTCACGCAACCCCAGTGTCTTCAGTGTCTTGAAGTTCCCTGCTCTCAGCTCCCTTGGACCCTTCACCTACCTCCCCTTCCTTGTACTAATGTAGCTTCTGTGTCTCTGGGAGGCCTGTGCTGTCCCTAAGGGGGTTACAACTGCCCCAAGTCACATGTCCACCAAAGCACCAGCTCTGTCAGAGTACCCAACGTCATATCAGAATTTATTGTTTGGTGTCTGCTGCCACTGGCCCCACGCACTCCATATAGGTCGCCAGAACCTCGCCGGCCCTGGCTAATGAGTGCCACCACATCAGGCTCGTGATGACTGTGTTTGCCTCAGGTGTGCCCATGGCTGTCTGCCCTATGGCAGAAGGTTGCCAGGCCTTTCTCCCACAGCACAGCCCGGTGGGTTCAAGCCAACAGCCTTCTGGTTAGCAATCAGGAGCTTAGCTGTCTCTTCGCCAGGGTGCTTGAGAGTCGACAGGATAAAAAAAAAATCCATATAAATTCACTGCCACCAATAGGACAGGGTTGAACTGCCCCTGTGGTTTTCTAAGATAGTCTCTTTCAGGGAGTGGAAAGTCTCGTCTTCCTCTGTAAGATCAGCCAGTGGTTTACAAACTGCTGACCGTATGGTTAGGAGCCCAACTTGTAACCAACGACACCACCAAGGCTCCGACAGCTGGCAGGATACCAGGATATGTTCTCCACAATTTTCGTTTGAGTTGTCTGCATGAAGGAATGAACAGGTGTGATGGTTACATAATCTGTTGTCCATTTGAGACTTAAAGAGTGCAGAGGTAGAGTTTAGCTGTCAACCAGGTCACAGCTTGATGACCTCATTTGGAGGTGCTACGGAGATAAATAGCTTCTTGGAGACGGGACACATGCTCACTCCCGGGTGAAGACACGTGGAGCTACGCTAGAACCCAGGAGACACATGGAGACCCCTGCAGTGCCGAGATGCTTATTCCTACACTGGATCCACAAGACTTTCCACCCACGGGCCTGCGAGCTTCTTACCCGCAGCATCGTTGCATGTGTTTCTGCATATGGTATCAGGCACACGGACTAATATCGGACTTAGGGACTTGATCTGGACTGGGCTGGGACGTTTTCTCACTATTCCCTTGCTCTTGTATATAGAGCTCTCTCTTCGACACACCTGAGGGTCCATGAGTTTGTTTCTCTAGTCCACCTGGACTAGCACAGCAAGTAAGTGAAAGAGTTCTGTGGCTGTGAGGTGCCATCAAGCAGGTCCCCACTCATGGCAGCACCACGTGCAACAGAAGGAAACACCTGGTTTTGTACCGAGGTCGCAGTTACTGTGCTGGAGCCCCTCCCGTGTCAGTTCACCTCGTGAAGGACCTTGTCTTTTCCCCTGGCCCTCTGATTTACCAGGCATCATGTCCTTCCCCAGGGACTGGTCTCACCTGACAATGTGTCCAAAGTCCAGGAGGTAAAGTGCCTCCATCCTTCCTTCCGAGGGGCATTCTGACTGTACTTCTTCCCAAAACAGATTTTTGAGCCCTTCTTCTCCAGCACCATCAGTCAAATTCATCAGTTCGCTTTTGACCTTCCTTTGTCGGTGTCCAATTTCCCCTGCCTAGGAGAGGACTGAAAATGCCATGGCTTGGGTCGGGCGCACCGCAGTCCTCTAAGTCACACCCGTGCTCTTGACCACTTGAAAGAGTTGAGACCGACCACATCCTGCTCCTGCCCTCTCCTCACTGGTGCCCCTGGTTCAGGGCCCGAGGGACCTGCGGTCATACCAATGCTGTGATTGCCTGTGGACTGCAAACGCCTGGCATATGGGGCACTAAAGTAAAGTGACCAGACGTCTCACTTTTTAACAATTTCACAATGCCCCATGGCATTTTAAAATTAAAATAAATATATTACAATACTATTTTTGTGTTCTGTGGACATTTTTGTTGCTCCATATAGACCAAATTTTTAATCAAGAACACCCCCCCCCCAACCCGGTCAATGGTGCCCCGCTTAAAATCTGGTCACTTTATACTAAAGGCACACACAAATGGATAAGCCAGGGGGATGAAAGCTTTCTAAGAAATGTAGTTGTGCTTGTTTAAAATGTTGTGGGGTTTTTTTTTTTAAATCATTTTTTATAATTTTGTTTATTTTTTGTAACAACCTAATGGAACTTCCTCTTTAGAGTCAAGTTAGGATGAGTCTTACTGAAGCCCTTCTCCAGTGCTTAGCCCAGCTAAGGTGTGCCATCTTTCTCTTGCACCCGTCGGGCTCCAGGCCCCTGTCAGCCTCTCACCAGTCAGCTGGTTTCTGCCGCTCCTTAATTGCTATTTACAGCAGGGTGTTGGGATGCACTAATGCCCTCTTTTCCCCCGTTTGGCCCCCTAACTGCCCTTCCTTGCCTCCTACACTCTGCCTTCTGAGCCTTGAGGTCTGATCTCTCCGTGAGGACTTTGAACTGCCTTGAAAGAGGAAAAAACCAGGTCACAGCACTGTCTCTGCCCCCAAGCCAAACACTCACTGCCATCAGGTGCTTTCTGACTGCAGCAGCCCTCCAGGACAGGCTAGAACTGCCCGTGTGGTTTCCAAGACAGTAACTCTGCGTGGGAGTCAAAAGCCTCGCCTTTCTCCCTCAGAGTAGGGAAGGATGATCATAGACCCTGATTATGTAGAAGTTTCAAAAATATTGCAAGCTGTGTTGGTGAGAAGACGGTCAGGAGATTTTGCTCTGAGGAATTTTCCCCAACACAACTGTGCACTTCCTCATGCTTTAAGGGCAACAAGGGCTATCTGTGGGCACCTTTGCCACCTGCGTCTGATGGTGGCTCTTCAGATGTCTTTCTGTTCCTCACACCCAAAGAACATTGAAAAGAAGCACAGTTTGGGTCCCTCAGGGATGCCTAGACTGCTTGGATGCGATGTAAATCGCAGACCACAGACTTCTTCAGGGGAGGGTTAAAGGGAGGGAAACACCCCCTCAGCAGAGCATAGACCTAGAGAGTGGAGAGGTCAAAGTACCCAGGAGTTTCACAGATCGTTGTTTTTGTTTATTACAGGTTGGTATGACTCTGTCAGAGTCTCGGTGGCATAGTGGGCTATTCATCGGGCTGCTGACAACAAGGTCAGGAGTTCATAACCACCAGCCTCTCCGTGAAGTGCTGTAGTTTCAGAAGCGTGAAGGGACATGTCCATTCCACCTTTCCTAGTAAGGTTGCTCTGAGTCAGTATTTGACTCAGGGACTGTGGGTTTTTTTTTGTTTTTGTTTTTAAAATTGCAAATGAGGGACGAGAAATGTTTTTTTTTTCCCCCATCTGGATTGCTAGTTTACATTCTATAGGGAAATTGAATGCATTTGTCCCCGTTCTTGTGTCCCTCTCTTTTATGAGGCACCCGTTTTTTATAGTCTTATCTTCGGGTTGTATGTTTTGTGCTTTCCTCCCAGGTTGTGATTTCTAAGGCTTAAATAGCAAGCGGACTTCCAGCTTCCAGTAACAAGCAGACACCCTGCTGTTGAGTAGCAATGCTGCAAGACAGAGGAGATAGGACTCCCATTGTGGTTGCTGAGACTCACTCCTTACGAGAACAGAACGCCTCATCTTTCTCCCAAGGAGCAGGTTCCACACTGCTGACCTGTGGGGCGTAGCCTAATGCGCAACACACTACACCACCGGGGTGCCAGACGCTCGATAAGCTTTCATTCGTAACTCTTCCCCCCCCCCCCCAGCCATCTGATATTTATTTTGAAAAACTGTAATTTTTTAATCACTCATTCCCAGTCCCATCTACTTGATAATCCTGTATTTTTTCTCCATTGATCTTACAATCAGGATTCAAAACAAAAACATCTTGTATTTAAACAGGTTTAAAATTTTAACATGCACATGAGCCATTGCCTGGAAGCAGGAAATGAAATGGCTGTTTAGAGAACAACTAATATGCCTTGCCTAGGAAATCATCAAAGGTTTTTGAACAAAGGGATGGTGTAATCAGGGCTCTACCAAAAAGAATCAAGAGTAATAGAACCAGAGAGGCTACTAGAGCAATGTAACTGGAAACAGTAGAGGTTTGACATAAGAATGGAGAGCTCATATGCAAAAGGCAAGCACTACACAGGAGGGACAGGGAAGAGGAGGAACATGAGAATGCATGCAAACACATACCCTGTCTACCAGGACAACTTCTACTCACATCTGGAGGCTTTCTATGTGGGAACGTGGGCCAGTGCTGTCAGGTCCAGTCTTGTGTTTGCTGGTTTATTAAGGATGGTTGGCGATCTGAAATTTGCTGTGAAGTTTCCTCATTAAAACCCTTTGGGGCTGAGCCCCGGTGGCGTAGTGGTTGAGTGCGGGACTGCGGCCCAGGGGTTGGCGGTTCAAATCCAGCAGCAGCTCTCCAGGAGCAAGGCTGGGTAGCTCCCACCACCACCAGAGGGCAGTGATGCCCCCCCCTGAAAAAAAAAACCCCAAACACACATAATGTGAACCCAGTAAAACATGTTTGCTGGCGGCCAGTGTTATTCAACATGGCTCAGGGGCAGAGTCAGTGGGATAGGCCCACAGTGGGGCACTGAAAGAAAGAAGGAAATTGAGAGGATTCAGAAGTGGTTACACACTGAGCGCCAAACTGCAAGGTCAGCGGTTCAAAACCACCAGCTGCTCTGAGGGAGAAAGATGAGGTATGTTATTCCTGTCTCAGAAATTCACAGGGGCAGTTCTGCCCCATCCTGTCAGGTCGGTATGAGTTGGTATCATCTCAATGGCAGTGAGTTTTGTTTTGTTTTGTTTTTGTGTGTGGGGAAAATAGTTTCAGAGAAGTTTATGTGGTCCAGTGGATCTGAGGCAGTATAAACAGGATCTTGAACAAGAATGCCTGGGCTTGAATTCCAGCCCTGCACCTGATTAAATTGGGAGGCCTTGGGCAAGTCACCTAAATTGTGTGGCTCTGTTTCTTTACCTGTAAAATGGGACCATAAGATTGTTTGGGGGCTGAGCCCCGGTGGCGTAGTGGTTGTGCACGGGATTGCGGCCCACTGGGTTGGAGGTTCAAATCCAGCAACAAGACTGGGCCTCCTGCTCCCACCACCAGACGGCAGTGATGCCCCCCCCCACCACCAAAAAAAAAAAAAGATTGTTGGGAAGATGAAATAGGTGATGAGTGTAAGATGTTTAGCAACAAAGCAAGGCGCTCAGGTGGGCCAGTGGGCTAAGCGTGGGGTTGCTCGTGGGGGAAAGACGGGGCTGTCAGCTGCCTCAGAAACCAGCTGGAGCGCTCTCATTCTGCCCTCACGATCACCAGGAGTCCAAATAGACAGGTGAGAACTCCATTTTATGGGTGGTCCAAAGAGCAGGTTGGAGAGGCGGAATCTCCGCTCCAAGAATTTTCAGCTCTGCGGCCACAGGCGAGTATTTCGCCTCTCTCTGGCCCGTCTGGCACGTGGCGAGGGCTGAAGCCTCCTAACCTCAGTGCTGTGATTAGAAAGCATGTTCCCAGCACCACAGTGCAGCCCTAACTAGATTTGTTGCCTTCCTCTTAAAATTACTCGGGCCTCTTAATGAGAAAAGCAAAGCCGAGTGCTACACCCAGTTAATTAACTGTGATTACGGTGGCATGCCGGTCCCCTTTTCTTCCCCCTGTTAAAATTCTCCCTTTGTCTCAGCCCTTCAGCCAGGCCTGTGGTGATGATTGAGCACTCACAGGAGGACGTTCCCCTCCTGCTACCCCAGAGCCTCCAGTACAGCAAGGACTCTACACTTTGAGGCACCCCCCAGGCCCAGCCCCGCCCCAGGGGCCTTTGTCCTCCCCCCTCCAGCTTGACTCTTTGTTCCCTAGGCCCTCACTGAGGCCCTGAGAGATCTTTGTGCCTCCACCTGCCTTGCAGCCTCTGCTCCACACAGTATGTCATCTTTTTTGGTTTATGTCCCCATTGCTACTGGAGCACATCCCCTTAGTTTCCTGAGAAAAGATACACAACTTTGAAGTCTCATTTTTTTTTCCCCTTCATTTTTCCCTCTACCCTGATTGATGGTTTGACTAGAGACAGAGCTGTACCTGTAACTCTGCAGTTCGGCATTTTGGCAGCAGCGCGGGCATCATCATCGTTTTGGTTTTGCTTGTTCCTGAGGAGCCCGATAGCAGTTATATCCCCTGATTATTTATACCACACAAGGTCTTTCTCTGGAATGTCATAGAATTTTTTCTTTATTTCTAGTGAATTAACTGAATGAGTGAATCAAACTCTCTTTAAGTCTAGAGTCTCATTTTGTTTCTGGGATTTGTGCCTTTTTCAGTGTTAGAGAATTGCTTCCTTCCTATTTTCTTTGTTCTCTGTTTGCAGAACTTTCATTAGTAAAGATGTTAGACTTTCTAGGTAGAGCCTCTTGTCTTTTTGTTTGTTTGCTTTATTATCCTAAAACGGCCCCTGCTTTTCCTTTCTGTTTCTTTGTATGTTTTTAAGTTATAGTCCTCTTGAGTTCTTCCTCACGGTCTGTCTTCTGCTCTCAGTTAAAATTGTGACCCTTCCTCTCATTCTCTGCATGTTCGGTGTTGCACCCATTCTTGGTTCAAGGTTGCAATGTGTTACTGTATCTGTCTGAGGATTGTGTCTTTTTTTTTTTTTTAAGTTTTTAATTCCCTGCCTCCCTCCCTTCACTATGTCTCTTTTTGTCGAGTTCTTTAAAAAAAATAAATAAATTTTCTCCTTGTTACTACATTTTTCTTGCTGTGTTTTCCATGAGTGTTTTCTTCAGATGCCTGGTGATTGTTGGCCAACTGCTCATTTCCAGAAGATGTCTCTCAAGCCGGTTAGAGGTCCTGTGTGGTTGGTAGATCTTGTTTCAATGAATTTCAGGGCAAGTTGCAGAGACAAAAAGAGTGATTTTATTTGGAGCATCCTATCTTGTCGTGGGACCAGTTGACTCTGGAAACTTCCAAGCTGCTGCTAGAAAACACACATGTATGTAGCCGTCAGCCTTCTGGACACAGCAGAGCCCACGTGCTTATAATGTGGACACTCTTACCCTTCAGAATGCAGGCGTGGCCTCCTTACCTTTTTCTCTAAATGGCTCCTTAACGTGAACTGACATCGACGGAGGGTCTCATTGCCTCTTGGTTAAAAGGTAAACCAAAACAAAAAAAATATTTTACTTATGGTTTGGGTGAGAGTTTACAGAAGACATTGGTTTACCGTGCAATAATTCATACACTTTTCTTCTTCTTGGCACGGAATGCAACCCCCCATTGCCTTCCCACTTCCTCCTGAGCTTCCTGGGCCCGTCCTCCTCCCTCTGTATCCCTTCCTGCCTTCTGAACGTTTCCCCAGGGCAAATGTTGCCCTTTTGACCTCGTATGATTGGTTGTTCTAGAGAGAGTCTTCCTCTCTTCACCTTATCGGCCTGGGTGTGGTTTGGCTCTTTACATTGTTGAAAATCAAGGATGTTCCTCTGAGAACGCAGGGGTGCCGGATCATGTTCTTTTCAGTCACCTCATATGCATGTGGGAGTTTGACGCTGAGTAAGGAAGACTGAAGAAGGGTCGATGGATCTAAGTGATGCGCAGAACAGTGCAAGTCCTATCAGGAGAACCAACAAATGTGCTATGAAAGACTCACAGCCCGGCTGCTCCTCAGAAGCAAGGATGGCTTCGAAGCAAGTCTCCCGGAGCTTGCTTGCACTTGCTATCTGGAGAGACGAGTCCCTGGGGAAGGACGCCGTGCTTGGGGAGGTGAAGGGTAGAGAAAAGAGAAAGGCCCTCTACCAGATGGATTTGCACTATGGCTGCAGCACGGGCTCCAACACACGAATGGTTATGAAGGTGGCGCGCAGGACTGAGAAACGTGAAGTTCTGTTTTAATCAGGTCACCACGAGTCAGAACCAACTCAGCAGCATCCAACAACAACACCAGCAACAACAACATGATTTGGCCGAAAGTCAAGCCATGGGGGTGAGTTGAGTTCCAGGCTCAAAGGGGAACTAAAGTCTTGGGAGTTCAGTCCGTCTTCATCAGACCAGTACGCCTGGACTCCTTTAAAGCGATTTTGAGTTTTGTTGCCATATTTCTCCCCGGGGACTCCACTCAGGGGCTCCTTTATGATCCCTCTCAGAGCTGGTGCCATCTTGTTCTGGCCTCGGGTCACGGAGGCTGGAGGGCACATGGTCCATTAGTGCAGGTTGGAGTGATCATTTCCATGCATAGTTGATTTCCTTCACTCTTCCGCGCTTCTGGGAGCTCTGGTGACACAGTGGGTGCACGTTGAGCTGCGCCCCTCACATCCACAGTTGGAAACCTCAGAAATCCCAGGGCAACTCCACCCTGTCCTGGGGAGTCACTGCGGTCAACAACAGTGGGCCGTGGTTTTCTTTGCTTCAGGATTGGGAAGGGACCCTTAGTTACACCTTAGATGGGGGCCTCATTTTCTCATAGCTAGCTTGTATTCCCCACCCCTTCCCCATCTTCAGCCTCACCCCTTCCCTCCGGAAGCCAGAGCCCTGGCTTTCCTCTTGTTGCCCCCACCCCCATGCCAGCGGCTGTTTTCTATTTTCCTGGTGCTACTAAATCACTTCCCATTCACCCATCTGCTTTCTATGTTCCAAAATCTTGTGGCTACCTCTCATCCTTTCCAATTGTTCTGTATTTGGGGGTTTATAGCTTCTTTCTTGCTTCTTCCCTCCCCCCATCCCCCGCTCCCTCCTCTGTTGTCTTCATGGATTTCTGGCAACAGTTAAGAACCTGGGAATTCCCAGAAGTCTGTTGTGGTCTGTCTCCTCTGTCTGGTCTGGGAGCTGTTTGGGGGAAGATACCCCGTCACATTGAGTTCTACATGCCCTGGCCTTCACACACTTGTCCAGGGGACGAACGAGTGACTAAGCAAAGCGTATTCTGGACTTTATTTGTTTTGCAAAAAACTGCATTTCCCTCATGTTTCCCACAGCAAGGTGCCCAGGGTGGCACCTGGATCCTGCCACCAGTGCAGGCTGGACTTTTGTGCACACAGCTGGCATGCACAGCGCACACAGACACTGAGGTGTCCCAGGGGATGTTGTTCTGCAGAGGGCTTTATGTAGTATGCAGGGATGAATATCTCGCTCAGACTCTTGTTTCCAAGCCCCTGGAGCATAGCCTGGATGCTCCCAGCTGGTTTAATCACTGCCTTGCCTTCCTGTGCCCAGCGTGTGTTGGATGCAAGTCTCTGGCATTGCCACCGATGGCACTGGGAGTAGTGTGAGGCCCGCCGAGGCTCTGGATAGAGAACAAACTGCCTGGGAACACGGGAATGAATGGTCACCGTCTGGCACTGCCCTGACTGGGACCCAGAGAGTATACTTCCTAGATAGTGGCTTTTACCACAGGCTCAGCCAGTTTAATTTTATTAAACAAAAATAATGAGTAAAAACCAGAGGATATTAGTGGTTTCTGACCGGGGGATCATTTTGTAAGGAGAATCATTTTGGTGCTGGAAAATTTGACCAAGGGCACTGCTGAGGGTGACACAGCATGATGCCTCTCCTTGGTGTCACCAACTTGCACAGATGAGAAACAGCAAGCTTGCAAATGTGGTGTAAAATGGAATTTTTACAACAATAAAGATGTGGTCAAAAATAGCCAGGTTCTGTCTTGTTTGACAACTCTTCAAGCCCAAAGTAAGAGTCTGTTGTTGTTACTTTAAGTGAAATTCAGCTTACTGGGTGTTCACATGTGTGGAAACCCCCTTTGTGAGATTTCAGTGTTTTATGCCTGGTGGCGTTTCACCTCTTGCCCATCGTTGCTCTGCATTCATGCATGCTGTGTTTTAATTTCTTAAGCCCACTGAGCCAGTTGGTTGATGTCCGGATCATTCTTGCCAAAGGGGGCTCACAGACAGAGCAGAACTGGCTCGTAGGGTCCCCCCAGGTAGTCATCCTATCATTACCATTCCTGTCTACTGGAGAGCAACTGCGCGGTGTGAACCCCTGCCTTTCCAGTTTAACAGCCACCCCAGTCCAAACCCATCAATGACCTTTGAGTCCACTCTGCCTCCAAGTGACCCTGTAGGACAAGGTCGCGCTGCCCATCGGCTCTCGTGGGCTGTAGGCTTGCCGGAGCACACCGTCCTCTCATCCTCCTGTGAGCGGCTGGTGGGTTAAACCTCTGGCCTGTGGGTTAGCCACACCATGGTCAAGCAATGTTACCAAAGCCTCTGACCCTCACCTAAGGGCTCTCTCCTCTTTTCAGCACTTCCACCTGTTTTTCTTCGAGCCCAGACACGTGGGCAGGCATAGAGCCTCCTCACTACCACCCGCGTCTCCTTCGAATCTGGGGCACACAACTTATCGGCTCACTCTTTTTACCTTCTTCGCTCGCAGTTGAAGTAGAGCATTGGGTGAAACAGGCTTCCGGCGTAATCAGAGTAGCTACAGCATGGGCTTGGCTCCTTTTTTGGGAAGAAGCCAGAGCCGGAAAGGACTGGGCCCCAGCACATCTGGAAGGGGGCCGAGGCCGCAGTCCTCACTCAGCTCATCGCCCCCTGCCCACCACTTCCTCTCCCCACGGCTAGCCAAAGAAGGTGACCTGGCACTTCACCAGGAGCAAGACCAGTGCATCCATCTTTTTAAGAAAGAGTCTTATGAGGTTTCCATGAAACTCCCCAGCCCCAGCAGTCTATTTTTAGTACCTTAAAACTTTCAATGGAACCTTCTGGGCCCTGCGGTTCTAGAAGTGAGTGGGTTCTTCTTTCCTGACAAGCCCCCCAGCACCCATACTCAGTCAAGGGACAAGGTCCTGTCAGAACTGGAAGCTCAGGCACCACTTTTGAAAACCACCTGTGCCCCTCAACAAAGCAAGGGTGCTCCTGAGTCACAACCCATCTTCCTGAATGCTCTCTGGGACTTTTCCACAAGGCCACACCGTTCGTTATCCAGCTCTGGGCTCATTGCTGTCTCCAACCTTTGCACTTCATACTCCTATGTTTCTCTGTGGTCCTGAGAGTGATCTTACATACAGCAGTGCTCACAGAGGCAGCGGGCAAGGTACCACATGGCAGGTGGCATTGGACAAATCTCGGCTAGGCAAGACCTCTTTGAAGGGTTAAGAGTCTTCAAGATGTCACTTTGAAAGCTGAAGTGTGCCCAATCCAGGCCATGGTAGTTTTCATTCGCCTCATATGCATGTGGAAGTTGGCTAATGAGTAAAGAAGACCAAGGCAGAATTCAGTGCATTTGAATTATGGTGCTGACAAGGAAGTTGAAAGTTTCACATATGCACATGAAAACTGGACAATGAATGACGAATTGGTGCACTTGAAGTATGCGGTCAGCCAAGAATATTGACTTACCACAGACTGATAGAAGGACAGACTTTCCTGTCTTGGAAAAAGTACAGCCAGAATGTGCCTTTAGAAGAGAGGCTGGCAAGACTTGGTGTCACGTACTTTGGGCATTTTCCTAGGACACCGTGTTAGGTACAGGAGAATGGCAGCAAACAAATAAAAAGACCCTCAAGGAGATGGACGGAGTGGCCGCAACCATGGGCTCAATCTGCCTTGTGAGGATGCTGCTGGACTGGGCATTGTCAATTCTCTCATTCAGTGGGGTTGTTATGAATAGGAACCAACTCAACAATGCCTGAAAACAATGAAGTAAATAAAGCACATCTCTCATAAGACACAAGGATAGGCTACCAAATTTGAGGAACTCCAAACACAGTTTTTGTAGCTAATAAAATAATTGCAAAGTCCTCAGAAACCACCAGTGCAGTAGATTTGTCTCTCTCCTCCTTCCTTTCGCTGCAATTTTAATACAGCTCTGGGTCTGTATTAAGCTTGTGGTTGAGCTTAAAGCTAACCATTTTTCCTGAGTACTACAGATTAGAAACACCTGCCTGCTAAGCTGTTCTATGCCTGTGATATCTATTCCTGTCCAGAGCCGCCTTCTGTGTTGGGGGCTCCGGGTCAGGTAGTGCAGGGCAATACTGAATGCACAGCCTTGCTGTCAGCTGACCCGGGATTGAAGTCTCACCCTTGCCATCCATTCGTGACTTGACGTCTGACTAGTTGTCTGTTTCCTCATCTGCCAAATGAGAATAAGGATTCCAGCCATCTTGGAGCTCTATGGGGATATCAGGTTGTTCAAACAAAGCCCCCGAACTGTCATCAATCACCAGCTCTGTGGTACACATTTGTCACTTTTTAATATCTCTAAAATCAGACTGGTCTTACAGTCGATAAGTCAGCATCCTGTTCTTTCCTAATTGGCAGCATATTTCCCTCTCTATTAGCAGTACACTTTATAAAGTAGCTTATAATTGATGGCAACTTCCATTGGGTGAAATATGGTGTGTAAGTCTGGGTAGACTAGAGAAAGAAATCCACAGAATCTCATGTGTGTATAAGAGAGTTTATATAAGGGGTAAAGTGTACATCAAGAAAGCATCCCAGTCCAGTCCAAGCCCATAAGTCCAACATTAGCACATATGTCCAACACCAATCTACAAAGCCCTCCTCAAACAAAACACATACAAGGACGCCGAATGCAAGATGATCACAGTCAGTGGGTAGAAAATCTTTGGATCCAGTAGTGGTATAAGCATCTCAGTGCTGATAGGGGTCTCCACATGCACCCAGGGCTGCATCAGGGTAGGTCCATGTGGCTTCTCTTCAGGAATCTCTTGAAGGAAGTGAGCCTTGCCAGCTGAGACAGAGAACTAGCTATGGTAGCTTCAACTGATCTGACCATCAGAGAACAAGAGAAACAGGGGAGGCGCACAGAGCCATTTAGCACTTCCCCCTTCAATTAAACTGCTCTTCAATTATTCCCACATGTGTTCATTGGCCAGGTTGGTACAATAAACTTAACTATCACAATCCACCCCTTGCCAACTTGGTGCCTATACACAATTCTTTAGCCATATATATATATATATATATATACATACACACATATGTATTACACATATAATTTTCAGACAAACAGTAAAATCATATCTGTACCTAATAGGGTAAAACTAAAATGCATACAGTTAAAAATGTGCCACCCTCATTTAAACATAATATTGGATAAGTGAATGAAACAAAAATATCCTATGCCTAACAATTGCAGTTAAGTAACACCTACACCTTAATCCTATAGTCCTATGAATATATTCCCTGACCTATGAAAGTTTATAAGCCAACCACTTCATGCCTTTATCCCCCCAATTTTGGTTATGCAATTTCTATACTTCCCACTTACTTCAACCCAGTGTTCTGAGGAGACAGTCCTACTTTTTTTTTTTTTTTTTGGCATCACTGCTTTCCGATGGTGGGAGTAGGAGGCCCAGCCCCACTGCTGGAATTGAACCTCTGTCCCAGTGGGCCGCAATCCTGCGCACAACCACTACGCCACCAGGGCTCAGCCCGGAGACAATCCTATTTGGAGGCATGAAGAATCTTCATTCTATTTGGAACCTTGTGAAGTCTGTATCCATAAGCAAAGTCAAATCAGAAGAGGTCATTCATAAAGTCTGCAACAGTATGCACCAGTTCACAGGCTCAAATAATTTCTCTTCATCCAGCCAGGTTCTGATCAACTCAATGTGAGCTGCCTCACTTAGCCTCCCCAGGGTGCTCATTGGTTGCCTTGTCTTTAAAACATGGGCTCATCGTAAATACTCAACAAGCCTAGCTCCCTCTTGCTAAGTCATGAACTTTGTCCCAATCAAAATGCTCTCATGTTCTCTTCTTTTTCCTGTAAAAAAAGTCCACAGGTATCAGTGACCAAACTCAACCCATCTCTTTATTGCTGCATTTCTTTCACTTCCACTCAAGTGGAACCAGGTGGTCACCTAGCTAGCATTTCAGCCTGCTCACAAGCTTCCTTTAATGTTCAGTTCCAGAGAGGAGTTTTCTTCATGGTTCCAGATTTTTTTCCAGCTTCTGACAAAGACCACTAGTTCAAGATTCAAAAAGCCAAAGAATTCTTTTTTTCTTCAGTCTGTCAACAGCCCCAAGCATGTCTCTTCCCTTCTAATGTCCTGAGTACTCCAAAGCACTGGGTGAGGCTAATCTCTTTGGAGCCTTCTTTGCAGGTGTGTCCTAAATTCGTCTAAAGATCAAATTAATGTCTTCAGGCAAGTGCCCTTACAAGTTCTCTATTTTTTTTTTGGCATCACTGCCCTCTGGTGGCCATGGGAGCTATCCAGCCTTGCTGCTACTGGATTTGAACCACCAAGCCAGTGGGCCGCAGTCCCACACTCAACCACTATGCCACCGGGGCTCAGCCAAGTTCTCTATTTTTATGCTTCCCAATAAACATTTCTATCAATCATTATATCAATAATAAGCAGAAGAAATCAGTATAAACAAAGTAGTATCAGATACTAAACTCAGTTCTTAGAATAGTCAAGTTCAATCCTTATTTAGCTTGTTTAATCCTTTTTTTTTTTTTTTGGCATCACTGCCCTCTGATGGTCGTGGGAGCTACCCAGCCTTGCTGCTGCTGGATTTGAACCGCCAGCTAGTGGGCCGCAGTCCTGCACTCAACCACTATGTGACCAGGCCTCAGCCTAGCTTATTTAATCCTTATCTAAACTGTTTATACAAAAATATGGGATTAGATCTCCGAGAGCATTAAACCAGATCCAGGCTTTCTGTCAGGCATTTTGACCTTCTTTCAGCCATTTTCCTTAAGCAGCATGGTTTCTGAGAAATTCAAATGGTGATTTCCACCCCTGAGCTCAAAATATACATTAACAACATTCATTTTTGCCATTTCATACAGCAATAATCAAAGACTACAACCAAGCATGTAATAATCAAAACTTTAATTTCCCATGTTCTTTCCAGAAAACAGCCCAGTAAACTGCATGGACACATCTGATTTCTGGCTAGCCAAAGAAGAAACACTACCATGAGGCAGAAGTCACATAACCATCCACTCTCCATCTTTATGATTTGTTTCTCCAGTACCCCACTCTGGGGTCATGTGGTCTGCCTAGCTTTCATTGACCAGTAGTCTTAATATTATTTTTGGGGGGGGAGGGCATCACTGCTGTCTGGTGGTGGGAGTAGGAGGCCCCGCCCCACTGCTGGAATTGAACCTCCGTCCCAGTGGGCCGCAGTCCTGCGCACAACCACTACACCACCAGGGCTCAGCCGACCAGTAGTCTTATTTTTGACTACAATCTATATATTTCTCTTTTTTTCCCAATAAAAAGTTTTTAACCCTATCAGATTTCTTAGACCTTTGTACTGTTAGATACTTATTAGGAAAATTAGTGTAATAACCAAACTGAAGGTGGCATCTGTTGAATCATGTCACACCGTATGTGCACAATAAACTCACTGCCATCAAGTTGAATCCCAGGCAGAGTGGCCCTGTGGATAGAGACCTGCCCCTGTGGGTTTCTGAGGCTGTACATCCCTGATCGAAGTAGACAGCCTCATCTTTGTCCCTCGGAGCAGCTGTTGGGTTTGAACTGCAGGCCTGTGGTCAGAAGCCCGCCACGTAACCCACTATGCCACCAGGGCTCCTTTATATGCTTGAGACAAAAACTCACTGCCATAAAGGTGATTCTGACTCACAGCGATCCCATGGGACAAGATAGAACTGCCCTGTGGGTTTCCAAGGCTGTAAATCATTCATAGGAGTAGAAAACCCATCTTTCTCCCTCAGAGTTGCGGATGGTTTTTAACTGCTGCCCTTGTGGTTAGCAGCCCAGCCAACTCCTAACCCACAACACCACCAGAATTATGTGGGCCTTTATTCTTGCAACTGTGAGTCAGATTAAATGGGAATTGTTTGAATATACCAGATCTTGCTTAAGGGGAACTAGAGTGGGACTGGTGCCCCATATATATTATGACATTCTTATCTTGAAGCATAGAGTTTTCTTCTTTTATATCCTGGTGGAGACTCAAATCCATCCCTTCAAGTGTTTGTGGAGCACCTGCTGTGTGCTTTCAAGAACTTCCCAGCTTAATGTGTCTTTGTCATAACTCTTTTTTTTCTTGTACCATCTCCTGTCTCTTTGTTTTTAATGGAAGAAGATGGCAATCATCTCAATTTGCTATGAAATGTTTTCTTTGAAACTTTAGACCATTTTCTAGTATTCCATTTCCTCCAAATCAGGCCTACCATTCAAAAATAAATGTAAGACTACATGAGGAAGAATGTAGCCATACATGTAAAACTCGAGGAAGAATGTAGCCATATAGGTGATTAGAAATGCTATCAACTAATGTAAACTAGCCAGACTTTTTTTTTTTTTTTTGTAAACTAATTCTTAAAACCTCCACTTGGGCTGAGTGGTGTAGTGGTTGTGCGCGGGACTGCAGCCCACTGGGTTGGAGGTTCAAATCCAGCAGCAGCTCTCCAGGAGCAAGGCTGGGCCTCCTACTCCCACCACCAGAGGGCAGTGATACCCAAACAAACAAAAAAAACCTCCACTTGTTTGATCAATTTTCTGTACTGTGGTGGTTTGCCTGGGTGGTATTGTGATATAGGAAGCTCTACCACCAACATTTCAAATACCAGCAAGGTCACCTTAGTATAGAGGTTTCAGCGGAGTTTCTTGGCTAGAACAGACTGGAAAGAAGGACCTGACATTCTACTTCTGAAAAAAAAAACTGGCCAGTGGAAACCTTATGAATCAGAGTGGAACAGGCTGAGCTCCGGTGGTGTAAGTGGTTGAGTGCGGGACTGCGGCCCATGGTCTTGGCGGTTCAAATCCAGCGGCGGCTCTCAGGAGCAGCGCTAGGTAGCTCCCACGACCACCAGAGGGTAGTAATGCCCCCCCCCAAAACAAACAAAACAAAACAAAAATGAATCAGAGTGGAACATTGTCCGAGCTAGTGTCGGAAGGTCAGTCTGTTAGATTGGAAGATACTCAGAATGTGGCTGGGGCAAGCTGCCTCCTTGAAGGAGAGTTGACCACAACGGCACTTGGACCTTCACTTGCTGAGGTAGGGTGACTCAGGACAAGACGAAGAAACTCTAACTATGGAAGGAACAGTTAGCATAGTTGGCGGTTGTCAAAAGTAAAGACAAACATCATAACCTTGCCATTAGTGATCTGGGATATCGACTGTTTGGGGCTATTTTGATTCAAGAAGATTCTACTTGCATTTTATATTAATGTTGGTGTTTGATAATTTCCACATCCTCTTGAAGAGGTGAGGTGTTGCAATCATAATAAAAAAAAAAACTATCCAAAAGCACCATTCTATCAGCAACAAGGTAATAGCTATACATTCACAAGAAACACTGGTTAATATGACTATTATTCAAATTTATTCACCAACCACTAATGCCAAAAATGAAAAAATTGAAGATTTTTTTTGGCATCACTGCCCTCAGGTGGTGGGAGTAGGAAGCCCAGCCTTTGCTCCGTGGAGCCGGAATTGAATCTCCATCCCAGTGGGCCGCAGTCCCGCGCACAACCACTATGCTACCAGGGCTCAGCCCCCAAAATTGAAGACTTTTACAAAGTTTACTTTTCCCACAACACAAAATATGCCCGTTCCATTTGTACCCGTTCCAAAGAAAGGTGAGGCAGCAGAATATGGAAATGATATTAAACAATGTCACACACAAGTAAAATTTGGCTGCGGATCAAATATGAGAAGGACATCATACTTGGAAAAGTAGA
>PVJH01021773.1:0-37947 GCA_004026705.1 Nesogale talazaci
CGAGTGTAAAAACAGATTGAGTGTGTGCATCTGTTGTGCACTGGGCTGTGCTTCCAGTAGAAAGAGCTGACTGTGCATGTAACCTCTTTGTCATCGTCCTCTCCGGCAGCTGCTACCTGGGATGAGGATGACACTTCCTTCGACCTCTTCCGCATCAGCAACATAAACCGCAAAACCATCGGTGCCAAGCAGTTCCGGGGCCCGGACCCCAACCTGCCCGCCTATCGTTTTGTGCGCTTCGACTATATCCCGCCGGTGAGCGCAGTGGAACTCCGGAGGGTGGCGGAGCTGATGCGGCAGCGGGAAGGCTTCTTCCTGGTGGCCAGCCTGAAGCAGGACCGGAAGTCGAGGGGCACGCTGCTGGCGCTGGAGGGCCCGGGCAGCACGCAGCGGCAGTTCGAGATCGTCTCCAACGGCCCGGCCGACTCCCTGGACCTCACGTACTGGACCGACGGGGCGCAGCACGTGATCTCACTGGAGGATGTGGGGCTTGCCGACTCACAGTGGAAGAACATCACCGTGCAGGTGACAGGCGAGACCTACAGCCTGTACGTGGGCTGCGACCTGACCGACAGCTTCCAGCTCGACGAGCCTTTCTACGAGCAGCTGCAGACGGAAGGCAGCAAGATGTTCGTGGCTAAAGGGTCCTCGCGGGACAGCCACTTCAGGGTACGCAGGGCGAGTGGGCTGAAGCAGGGTCCAGTGTGTGCTAGGGATCCTGGTCCCACTGTTTGTTCATGCTCACAGATACACGCACACCACACGCAGACCACACAACATGCACCGCACACAATGACCTTCCCACACATGCATGTGTGTGCCATGCACAGGAGCCACTCACTCAAACACATGCACAGGCATGCCACAGACCTGTGTCCTGCTCACACACCACTTGTTTATTCATGCACACACATGTTCTCTCTGTGCACACATGTCACCCACCATGCCCACCACATACTCAAGGCTGACACATGTAGCAAGTGCGTCCTCATACCAGTGACCCACTCCCACACACATGCATGCTGACACATAGGTAGCAGCCATGACATACACCACACACACTACATACGCACACATTCACATGCCTGCATGTGCATGGTCACACACACCACACACCGCACACCATACATAGACTTTTTCATTCATACCCTCCTCTCACACACCCAGACCCTCCCTCCCACAGCTGCACCAACACACACACACACACACACACACACAGAGCTGTCTCTGAGTCAGGGAGGAAAAGCACTCATGGTCAATGGTTCATGCCCTTCTCTGCCGAGATGGTCCCTGATGCCCATCCAGGCCTGGTTGAATGGTCCAGGAGGGAGCCCCATTCAGATGTTTCTGTTCATCACAGTGTCATGAGAGTGTAGCTGGAGCCATGGCGGCACCGTGGGTTAAACAGTGGGTTGTTCACCACGAGGCCAGCAGTTGAAACCCCTGGACCTCTTTGCAGGAACCAGAAAGGATTCTCTGCTCCCTTCAAGATCTGCAGTCTGAGAAAGCTGTGGGCGGTTCTGCTCCATCCTGTAGGGTCTCTGCGCGTGGCATGGACTTGAAGGGGAGGGAGTCCGGGAAACAGTTCTTAAACTCCAGCTTCCTCCTTGAAAAGACAGGAAGACAAGCTGCCCATTCCTTGGAGGGCAGTTAAGTTGTGTGTGTGGGTGTTTGTTCTGTGTTCATTTTGGTATAGCTATTTTTGAGAGAGGCTCTTTCTAGCAGCACTGAATTTAGGCCCTGCAGTGGGTGGTCAGCACCGTTCTCTCTTCCAATGGTGGCATCTGGACTCTGTCGCGTCAGCACAAGTCCTGGGAGAGCATGGGTGGGCTGTCCCTGGCCACCAGGGAGTGCAGCTGGATCACCGTGATGCCTGACCACACACCCCTGGGAGACTCAGGGAGACTAGCTGACACTGCTCCCACCGTCCAGGGAGGGGGTCTTCTGAGACTGCTAGCTCAATGCAAGGGCCCTGTGGTCACCAGTGTCTCAGGCTAGGGAAGAACCCGGTGCAAAGTGGCCACAAGCACACCCAGAACAGGGACCTCACATGTTGCGCTCGGGACCTCATCATTCTCCCAGCTTCGTCCTCTGAACCCCCACATTCAGGTCACTCTACAGAGGAAGCTTAAGAACCAACAGGCTGGGGTAATAAGGGGTGCAAGCCTGCCCCTCAGGAGGGCGGCTGTGGTGTCTCTGTGGTCATGCATCCTGGCTCTGGAAGTTCCAGGCTGACCTGTGTCTCACTCTCCCTTTGTGGACTTTTACAGGGCTTGCTTCAAAACGTCTACCTTGTCTTTGAGAATTCCGTGGAAGACGTCCTGAGCAAGAAAGGTTGTCAGCAAAACCAGGAAGGTAGGTGTGTTTTGAACACTCAACTTTTCTCTGTCTCGAACTGACATTCTATTTTTGTGTGTGTGTGTGTGTGCATGCACACATAAAAATAGTTGTTGTCCTTGAACGATACATTACGTGAAGCATTGCAATGGAATAGATTTTAACAATCCAAACATCTTGTTGTTTTCATTTTACAACCTAATGCAATTCACTGGTATTTAAACCGACTTGAAATCATGCAGCTCCTGGAGGTCATGGATGTTTGAAAGACACTCTGTGGGAGGAATTTCAAGTTTGTCAGGCTTGATCCAGGACTCGTTCTGTCCACTGTTTGATAAGTCAAATCACAATTCAGTCTGAGACGGCAGCCCTGGTCCTTCCAGGTGTCATGTTCCCACTGTCTCTTGAGCCATCATTGGTGAACGCTGCAAAGTCCTTTACTGTATCATTTGATCTTCGGAACAGCCTTACAAAAAGGGAATTCCCATTCTCCTCACTTTACACACAAAGACACAGACCAAGAGGCTGTGCTGTCTGCCCCAGGAGCTACCAGTAAGCAGGAAAACTGGGATACTGGCTCAGGCTTGACCAACAGAATCTGAGACAGAGTTCTCCTCCGCTCATTGCCAGCTTCCACTCACAGAGGCTGTCCACAACTGGGCCAGCACCACCAGGCCCCGTGCTCTCTGTGATCTTCGATGACACCAGGCCCCGCTCTCTCTGTGATCCTTGGGGCTCAAGTCCATCGTTGCTCTGGGCGCGTCCTCCACAGGGTCCAGCGGTCCTTGCTGCCCACTCGAGGGCTGCTTATAGGAGAGGGATCTGCTCTGGCTTTCTGACACTGCAGGTCATGAGGGGCAGCGGCCCCATCCTTCTCCCAAAGAGCAGCTCCTGCTTACCAGCCTTGCTGGGGCGTGGGGGGGGGGGGCTTCATTGCGTTCCTGAAACCCTGGAGACCCAGCCTTCCTGCGGGCTGCCGCAGAGAGTGCCTGGAGGAGGTGCCAGACTTCATTGTGTGAGGCTCCCGGCAAGGCCACTTAGTGGTTCCCACTGTGAGCTAGGGCACACGTGAGGCATCATTCAGGATCCACCTGAGCAGGGCAGGGTGGCAGGCTTGACAGTCGGTGGGGTCCTTGCATGTGATGGCCCTAGAGCCTGAGATCCCACTGTTGGCACCACCCCGCTGAGAGGCTGCGCAGACCCCTGCCTGCTCAGAGCAGATGACCACCAGATGGCTGACATCTCTCCCAGCCTGGGGCACGAGAAGGTGCAAGGTTACACCCCTTCCTGGCCTGGACTCTGTTGTGATGAAAGACCCTGAGGGGCCCTCATCACACACTCTCTATTCTGTCTGGACCCTGAGCTGGAATAAATAAATAAAGGGTTGTACCCCCAACACAGGGGACCGGAGGCTGCCCTGTCCCGCCATGATGCTCAAACCAGCCCCAACCCTAACCACAACCCACACTGCACCTGCTATGACATAGGCTCCCCTCTCAATCCATCTTGGGGCCCACCTGCTCTGCCCGCTCCTTAACCAATGCTCTGCTCCTCCCTAGGGGCTTGGGGCTGGGCTGGGCTGTATGGTGAGACATGTTTATTTAAATGTCAGATATTTAGAAAAGACAACTTTATAGAGAAGACAAACCTGCAGAGATGCCATGACCCCTCAGAGGTCCACATGGTCATTAAGGCAGGTCTAGTTGCGCTGAGACCCTGGGGTGCAAACATGGATAGCCCTCAGCTGCACCTTAGAAGGGGTCCCATTGAGGTGCCTTGGAAGATACCCATGGCTGTCTGTCCACACACAACCAGGAGGAGCCCTTGGCATCCAGGCCTGTTGGAACCCTTGGGGGTGTCGAGCTGGTGTTGGCTGGGTAGCTGCTAGCTGTGGTTACAACGGAGCTAAGTCATTCACAGCACTGGAGCCCGTGGCCAGGGAGCTGATCTCTCTCTCCACACACATGGAAACACCCCTACAAGTGGACACAGACATGGGGACACTTACACATGGACATGGACACACACACATGCATGGACACACACAGAGACACGTACTTGGACACATATATAGGGATACACAGAGGCACATACACATGAACACACACATGGATACACACAGAGACACACATACACTTGGGCACGCACACATACATGGATACATACATAGAGACACATGAACATGAATATACTTTCAAAGGATGGACACATATACACATTTAACGCTATGTCAACAATAATTACAGTTTTATGGAAGTGGGCTTAACACACTTTCTAATAAATATCATATTCTGACAACAGATACTTTCTAGATGCATAGCTACTAGGCAGCAGCTCTTGGAAGGGGTCTAGAAGCCTTCTAGGGTTAAAGGAGGGGCTTCGTGCTAAGCAGGCATGCATGGACATGGCCATCCGGTCTCGGACGCACCACCAGTGCTTGCTCACCTGAGGCAGAGGCTTGCTCACCTTCTCGCAACTCACCAGGTGGAACACTTAGCCTGTGTCAGCCTCCTGCTCAAAGCACTTGTCGCTCTGTTTTCATGTTTACGACCTTTGTGCACAAAGACCTCAGTGTTTATCATGGGTTACACGGGATTGATGTAAAACCCACCTTAGAGAACCATCTGCTCTGACTGGCAATGACACGACCCTTCATACTCTTTGTTCACACGGGAGCAAGGTGCCCCCCAAACCAAGCTCTCCATCCCCAAGCCCATCCTGGTGCCACACATGACACTGAAGGGCAGAGCAGAGCTAGTCCTCATGGTTCAAGGTCGAACGTCTTCCCTGGAGCAGCAGAGAGCCCCGTCTTTCTCCTGCAGCACAATGACTGGCACACTGCTCCACCAAGACTCCCAGAGAAGGCTCCCTCTTCTCTCCATGGAGGATCCCAGCAGAAATGCGGGAGCACTCTCTCACATTGCAGTTTCCTCACTCGGCAGAGCAGAGAGGCAGACCTTTCTGAGGGATTCACCACCAGAGAACTCAGGAGTGGCAGCGCAGCACTCGGTGGAGGGTGAGGCCTCCAGGCTGGGAGACACTCACCATGTACCTGGGAGGAACGGATTTCCATTGAAATCAGTTGATCTGACATCCATCAATCATTGGGATGTGGAACGTACCAGGTAGGAATCTAGGTAACTTGGAAGTTATCACACATGAAACGGTATTGACAGGATTGATATATAAAGGTTGGTATTCTAGGCATTAGTAAGCTGAAATGGAACTGGTCTTGGTCATTTTGAATAAGACGGCCCTATGGTTTACTCTACAGTGAATGACAGATTCAAGAGGGACGGCATCCCATCCATCATCAACAGGGAAGTTTTCAGATCTATTCTGAAGTACAGTGCTATCTGTGGTAGAATGAGATCTCTGCACCTTCAAGTCAAGCAGAAAGCCAGCAGATGTGCTGCGATCACCTCAATGCAGCTCCCCAGGACAGGGCAGGCCCCCATGTGAGTTTCCAAGATGGGGACTCTTTGTGAAGCAGCAGCCAGGCCTTTCTTCTGAGGAGCAGCTGATGGTTTTGGATTGGCACCCGTGTGGATCGCAGCCCCGCATGTAACCGTGATCCACAAGGATGAACACAACATTTATTAAAATGTATGCACAGACCGCCAAAGTAAGCTCTAAGAAATTGAGAAATTCTGCCAACATTCTCAGTTTAAAACTGACCAAACATGCAATCAAAATGCATCGATTAATTATTGATTATTGGAATTCTAAAGTTGAAAATGAATAGGGAGGAATGGTAGTTGGAAAATATGGCCTTGGCGATAGAAAGGAAACTGGAGATCGTATAATAGAATTTGGCAAGACCAGTGGCATCTCCGCTACAAGTACCTTTTCCCCATCAACATAAAAGGCAACTACAAACATGGACCTGGACAGAGGAAGACACAGCATGTGATTGGCTGCATCTACTGGAGGAGATGGCGGGAAGCTCAAGATCAGCAGCTGAAGCCAGGCCGTCAGCTGACAGCGGAGAGGACATCAATTACTCATATGCAAGTTCAGGCCGCAGCTAAAGAAAGTTACAACAAGCCCACAGAGGCAGCCCCTGGCTCTGAGTCTCCCCCTGCTGACCTTGAGAACAGATTGGACACGGTGAGCATGCAGGGCAGAAGACCTGGTGAGCTGTGGGGACACCAAGGACACCATGTATGAAGAACACATAAGGTCATTAACAAGGCAATTGGTGTCAGGAGAGCCGCTGACACTTGCCCTTAGAAGCAGAGCATCTAAAGCAAATGGAGACAATGGCTAGAGTACAGAATGGCTGAGCAGAAACACTCAAAGGGAAGTTTGAGAAGATGCAAAAAGACTTATAATTAAGGTGATCAGATGTCCTGCTTTTTAACAATTTGTTCCACATCCTGTGACGTTTTAAAATTAAGAAAATATATTACAATACTAATGTTGCATTCTATTAACATTTTTGTTGCTTCATGTAGACCAAATTTTTAATTGAGGACCCCCTCTGCCCCTAGTCAATGGTGTTCCCTGTAAAATCTGGTCACTTTACTCATAATGAAATGGGTGAAGACCAGGAGCTAGAAAGCCAAAAAGGGAAAGCATTTCATCTCCAGATGAAAGACCTGAAGAAGTAAAACCCTCCGGTGGCAGTATTGGAGGGCTCTAAGAGCACGCGATGGAAGGGGGTGGCAGCAGCGCAGAGTCACTGAACCAACAGGACTGGTTGCCATTCAGCCGTGTCCAGAGACAGCATCAAATCAAGACCAATGATGCCGAAGGGAGAAGTCCACGGTGCCCTGGAAACCTTAATCAAAAGCAAGGCTTCCGAAATTGACCAATGGAAATGTTGTAACAAGCCAATGAAGCCCTGGAAGCACCTTCCCATCTGGGTCAAGAAATTTTGAAGACAGCTACCTGGCCAAGTTCCTGAGAGAAACCTTTCTCCATGGCTATTCCAGAGAAAGGTGGCCCAACAGAATGTGGACATTAATGGACTTTAGCTGCAGTATCATGTGCAAGCACAATGCTGCAGACAGACGATAGCTCAACAAGGCTGCAGCGGTGTGTCAATGGGGCACCCCCCAAGGTCTGGCTGGGTTTAGGAGAAGTTGTGGCATGAGGGGTCACCAGAGGGATCTTTGCTGAGAGCAGAGAAGGCCGGCAAGATGTTTACTTGTGTTGTACAGACTATGAAAAGCACTTTACTGTGCGGCTCACAAGACCCTGTGGATATCAATGAGAAGAAGGAGATTTCCCCAATACGTCATTGTGGTCCTGTGGAACAGGTACGTGGACCCTTAAGAGACCGCCTTTCGAGCCCAATAAGAGAATGCCGTCTGGTCTGAACTCAGCAGAGCTGTGCATCGGGGAGATTATTGTTTACTCAGGGAGACTAGAGAGAGATGGGCTCAGGATGGGAGGCAGGTAATCAGCACCCTGGGCTAGCTGTACAGACAGCACCCCTCGCTTGCTGGGCGTGAGGAGGCCCTGAAGAAGGTGCTGAAGATCAAGGGCTGCTGCCTTTGGGGCGGGGGGTGGGGGGTGGGGAGGGTTACAGGTTCGTGTAAAGAATGTCCAGACTCTCACCACTGGACACAGGGACCATGGCATCACGACTAATGCCGGAAACAAAGGAAACCACGAGGGGGTGGCGCTTGCCTGGGCCCGCAGTGCTCTGCCGAATAGAAACCGCTCCTCCTTGCTGACACTGCAAGGACTGCAGTGTGCCGGCCCAGCCACGGCATTTTCAATCTCCTCCCACACCGGGGGACAATGGGCAATGAGCAGGGAAGACCTCAGGATTGGCGTATTTGAATTATGCTCTGGGGAAGAATCTTCTAGCAGTGCCATGGGCTGCCAGAAGCATGGACAGATCTCTCAGTCCAGGGAGTGCAGTGGCAGAAGGACCCTTAGGAGGAAGGAGGCCTAGCTTGGGTCTCACATGCTTCCGACATGTGATCCGGAGGGCCCTGTCATTGTGAACGCTGCCAGGCGTGGGGAATTAGACAAAGGAATTCTGACATAGGTGCTGTGACAATTGGTGGTGTGATGTCCTGTGTTCATGTGCTCACGGCATACTGTGCTTTGGAAGTGGACCGTCCTTTTTGAAAGCCGGGTCTCCACGGGAAAGGCCTGGTGTGCCCACCCTGTGGTTGTCCTGGGCGGGTTCTGGTGCACAGTAGCCCGCAGGAGAACTGTGGTGTGTGGAGTGTGGTGCTTTCCAAAGCTCAAAACCGGTCTGGATCCCAGGGAGACTCTGGTGTGTTGAACCACCAACCTTCCCAGGAAGGTTTTTTCCCCCCCAAAATGTTAAGATTTTATTTGCAAAGCTTCTTTGTTGTACAGAAAGTAAAAATGTGGTTACAAGTGGCAGCCACGCTTGTTTCAGACTCTAGGATCACAGCTACCTGGGCTACAGTGGAGTCTCACACGGACACCTAGCATCGTTTACAATTTTGGTGGGGCAAAGTCCCAGGCTTGGTGGTGGATTTCCCAGAGGGACTAAAGAGAGGAAGGTGGAATGTCTCAGGAACTATTCTTTGGCTATTTCGGTGGGCAGGTGGCCTGGGGTTAAGAATCACAGTTACTCTTTTTAAAAATTAAACAGTCACCAAATCCAACCAATACTGGACAGTTCTTTTTTTTTTTTTTTTGCAGGTTATTTGAGATCTTAATCATCTTCTCCTTCATCACTTTTTCTCCTGTTTTTCACCTTTACTGCTATCCTCTTCCTCTTCCTCTTCATCAACTTCGCCATCTTGGCCCAAATCTTCTTCCCCTTCATGATCCTTTGCACCACGTGGGGTCCCTCACTTAGCAGCCTGCCATCCCTGGCCTACTGTGGCCCCCACGTCCCACAGATGGGGGCTCGGCCATCTCTCACCTCTGGTGTCCCTGCCCCACAGAGGAGGTCAACGCCATCAGTGAGCACACAGAGACCCTGCACCTGAACCCGCACGTCACCACTGCGTATGTGGGCCAGACGCTGGACAAGAAGCCGCAGGTGTGCGAGCGCTCGTGCGAGGAGCTGGGCCACATGATCAGTGAGCTCTCGGGGCTGCACGTGGTTGTGGACCAGCTGCACAAGAACCTCAAACAAGTGGTAGGTGCCCAGGAAAGAGGGCGGGTGTGAGGGCGGGAGGGCAGGTGTGGGGAGGGCAGGAGAGGAGACCCAAGGCAGGGGCTCAGGAAGGCAAGGCGGCAGCTGACTAGCCCAGCACCTGCAGCAAAAACAAACAAAGCAACAGAAATCTACATCCAAGAATCAACCCTCAGCAACCCGCAGGACAGAGGAGTCCTGCTCCAAAGAGACTGTGAGGCTGTCAGCCTTTTGGGGGGCAAACACCTCTTTCTCCTTTGGAGCAGCTGTCTGGTGTTTGGGGGGTGGCAGCTCAGTGTACAATCCTCCCTGTGGCTGGGGCCAGAGTAGAGGGAATAAACGGGTCCTTCTCTCTGCACTTGAAGGGCTCACAATGACCTAGGGGCTTGCCTGCAGCCGAAAAGAGCTTTCAGGACAAGCCTGCTCCACTTGGGCTTAGAAGATGTGTGAATTCCCTGAAGTGGCAAAACTCATCAGGCTGCTGGGCCCTTGGCCATCTTTGGGGGTACCCGTCTACCAATCCTCAGAGGGTCCATCACCCCAAACTAGAAACTGCGATGGAGGGAAAAGAGCCTTCTGTGGAGACTTCCTAGAACAAGGGAGCATCACATGCTCTTTTAAGGACATTTGGGGCAGCCCCCAGGAAAGCAGGAATGTGCTTCTCTTTTCCCCATGATCAAGAGGGTGACCGTACCCCACTCCCTCATGGAGACCCTCTGGGGCAGGGGAGGCCCACTCCAAAGGGTTTCCCAGACTTGATCCTTACGGGAACAGGCAACCTCGTCTTTCTCCCTAGGGGGGTTGGGTTCATGACATCTTACAGTCCTTAATCTGCTGCCCCCTACCCAAAAGGCAAATGGCCATGAAGGTGGTCCACGCTGCGGTCCTTTGGCTCCATCCTCGCTCTTCCCTTCCTGACCCTCTGCTGACCTTGGCTCTCCCTCCCTCATCTAACAATGCAGTGCAAAGGCCCCGGAGAGCTCACAGATGTTGGTCAGGGGAGAGCGCAGTTCTCCCAAGTCAGAGGCAGGCAGGGCTCCACAGCAGCACTGCTCTTCCTTCAGCTGGCGGCCAGGTCCGCGCCTCTCTGGTCCTTGGTCGCTCACCCCGTGGGCCTGGAAGCCAGCCCATCTGCCGACCAATCCCACAGCTCCTTAGTCCCGTGGTCTCGGCACCATTTCTCTGAGCCCCTAGGGCCTAGGGGCCTCTGCCCTGCACACGGGGCCTGGGACGTGCTCTTCAGACCCTCCTGGGGTCTGTGTTGGGGTCTGGGGGGTGGTCTCTTACCCACTGAAGAATGGCTTTGATGAACGTGTGGTTCGTCTTTCAGCTGACCATCCCCCTAAGACCTTGGTTCTCCACCTGTGGAGACCCTTTTACAGGGGTCACCTAAGATCATCAGAAAACACAGAAATACTCCACAATATATAACTGCATATTGTTTTGTGATTAATTGCTAGGCTTTAATTATGTTTAATGATGTTAATTTTTTAACATTGAAAATACATCCTGCATATCAGGTATTTACATGCTGATTGATAACAGTAGCAAAAGGACAGTTATGAAATAGCAACAAAAATAATGTTATGGTTCGGGGTTACCACCACAAAGGAACAGTCTCAAAAGGTCTCGGCCTGAGGAAGGTGGAAAAACGAAGGAGGTTGACTGAAGATTCATCCTCTGCTGAGTCTCACCGATGCCCCCAAGAAGTGGCCAACACCCTCTACTATGCTCAGGACTTAACTGCACCTTAGTGCCCTCCCCCGGGGGCAGAGACATGGGGGTACTACCCAGTCTGGGCTTGAGTTCTCCACTGCAGGACCAGTTACCCCTCTCCTTCTCCCACCACCACCAAGCATGTCCCCATCCTCACCCCCCACCCCAGCACTAGCGGACTTATCTTCACCCCCTGGGACAGGGCCAGAAAGTCTGTGGGAGGCAGGAGAGGCCACAGAGATGCTCCCCGGCAGGTCGAGGTAGAGGGGGCCCACGCGGGCAAGTCAGAGCAAAGGCACAGACCTCCTGGTTGCAGTCGCTGATGGAGTTTTTCCTTCCCTGGCCTCGTCAACAGGCCAGCTCCACACAGACTATGGGGACATGCAGCCTGTGGATCTGGCGGTCCTTGCTCCCCAAGGAACAACCCTCCATGCCTATGCGTGTCTGAACGTTTCGTCTCACGTTCCAGGCGGACGACAACCAGTTCCTGTGGGAGCTGGTGGGAGGCCCTCCCAGGACCAAGAACGTGACGGCCTGCTGGCAGGAGGGCCGGGTCTTCGCGGACAATGAGACCTGGGTGGTGGACAGCTGCACCACCTGCACTTGCAAGGTCAGTCCCCAGCCCTCGGCAAGGCCAGACACAGTCCCGTCAGTCCATGGCTCTGCCTGTTCATTGGCATCTGCATGCCACACGGGACGGCCAAGACCACAGTCCACGCAGGACAGGAGGCCAGACAGAGCTGCCAACCTGGCACCAGGCCTGTCCTGTGTGTGTTTGGTGCCTCCTGTGCTGCTGGGCTCCCAGTCAGCAGATGGCACACCGGGAGATGCCAGTCCCTCTCTAGTCTCCTGGCTTCTCAGTGATGGGGCCCCCGGGGGGCTGGCCCTCACACCCACCCTGCAGGCTGGAAGGAGAGAGGGCAGACAGCCACCAGGCGCATGTGGTGGATAGGGCAGCACACTGTCCACCTTTGCCCAGTCAGCCTCAATGCTCATCATTCACAAAAGTTTGTGTTTGTTGGTTTTGTTTCCCACTGGTGCAACATCAATGCTTCTGTTTACTTGTAGAAATTTAAAATTGTCTGTCACCAAATCACCTGCCCGCCAGTGACCTGTGCAAACCCGTCCTTCCTGGAGGGCGAATGCTGTCCTTCCTGCTTCCACCGTAAGTGCCCCGTCCATGGGGAGAGCATGTCCATGCACGGGGTCTAGACACACACTCACACCACACACATACACATACTAAACATACCCATACCCCTAGTAGACACATATCCACACACTAAACTCACACATACACCCAGTAAACACACATCCACACACTAAATACACACATACACCACACACATACCCCACACCACAAACACATGCATATACAGAGAAAACACGCTCCTGTGCTCTGTCAACCTTCTGCGGGGCAGCTCTTCCTGCCTTTCTGAGCTACTCCCTAATGCCAGGCCACACAGTCCAGCACACAGTGCCTGCTGTCCTCGGGTCTCAGGAAACGCCTGCCATTCCCCAGACAGCTCCTCGTGGCCAAGTCGAGGGAGGGCATCGGAGCAGAGGGAGAGAGCCTCTTGCCCGCCTCCCGTCTCCATGCCTGCTCCTGCAGGTGGGGCACAGCAGGCTCATGGCTGCCAGAGCAGCCAAGTGAGGAGGTCTGTGGCCCTGTTTCTGGCCGTCCAGGGGTTCCGTTGTCATCTGGCCCTGTCCTTTCTGGCCTTTAGGGATTGAGATGACCTGTCTGAAACCACCGAGGTTGCAGGTTACATGTTGGGCTGAGCTCCGCATGGTGGGCAGTTCCTCGGGAGGAAGCCAGTCTCTCCGCTGGAGGGAGTGGTGGCCGTCTGGGACCCCCACAGGGCCACTGTGAGGCAACGCTGCCTTGGTGGCAATGGGCCTGGCTTTTGAGCTTGTCCAGCACTGGACACTGTCCCGTATATCAACAAAGAGCTGCACTGGCCGCTGTCCAAGCCAGGAAGACTAGCATGGACACAGACCGCCCAGCCTGGCTCCCAGGAAGCCTCTTGGGGCAGGGTGGACACTCTCAGAAGATGGTTTACTGCTCTGGCCACTGAATTCCCGTGTGAGTCCCTGGTGGACTGGAGGCAGCGTTGAACCCCTTAGAGCCCTGAGAGCAGACGGCTGCCCACGCAGAGGCCCAGAGGCATGAGTTCTGATCTCAGCAGCTGCCTGGTCCAGGTCGGTGAGGTGGCCGGATGACCTAACCACAGTCTGCTTCCCTTCCCACAGCCCCCGACAGTGAGGAGGGGTGGTCCCCCTGGGCAGAGTGGACCCAGTGCTCCGTGACCTGCGGCTCAGGGACCCAGCAGCGAGGACGGTCCTGTGATGTCACCAGCAACACTTGTCTGGGGCCCTCCATCCAGACGAGGCTGTGCAGCCTGGGCAAATGTGATGACCGCAGTGAGTGTAGACAGCCCTGCCCTGGTCAGGGAGGTGACCATGGCACGTGTCAGGCAGCACAGATCTCACCAGCGAGGTTTCAGGACCTTGCCTCCGGACAGCCATTCCTAGAGTCCCCTGAGCCTCAGGGCTGGCTGTCTTGGGTCAATCCTGGGCGGCAGCCACAGCTGCACTGCTGAGGGTTTCCTGTCGGCTGAGGCAGTGACCACCAGGTGGCCTCCCTTTGCAGCTGCCTCACATCTGGCAGACACCTACCAGTGGGTTGGGGCCCCTCCTCAGGAGTTCCACCTCCTGTCCTGACCTCCTGCCCCCTCCCCTCCTGCCCTGACCTCCTGTTTCATCCCCTCCTGCCCTGACCTCTGGCCCCGTGTCCTCCTGCAGTCCGGCAGAATGGTGGCTGGAGCCACTGGTCACCCTGGTCCTCCTGCTCAGCCACCTGTGGTGTCGGCAACATCACCCGCATCCGTCTCTGCAACTCGCCAGTCCCGCAGATGGGCGGCAAGAGCTGCAAGGGGAGTGGCCGCGAGACCAAGACCTGCGAGGGCATCCCCTGTCCTGGTAGGTGCATCTGTCCAGTTCCCACCATGAATGGCCCGCCAGGAGAGCTGGCTCACAGGCACCCATGGGCAGTGGGGGCAGATTTCCTCGCAAAAGTGCAAGGTGCAAGCCATGGTCAAGGTGAACTAGCGTTCCAGAGATGGAAGCCTCGTCTGCGATAGGACATGCTGCAGCCACCTGTAGCCCTATGCTGCCAGGTCTGTGATTCTGGAAAGAAGTCACCTGGCTTTCTTTGCAGGTGTGAGAGTAAAGCCCCAAGGTCTCTCCCAGGCCCTGGCAGGATGGGCTGCCCCTGAGGATGCCTGTCTGTGGCAGGCTCGGCCCGTGGGAATGGTCCTGGAGCTGGTGCTTTCTGAAGATACATCTGTTCCTATTGGGACGTCCACCCAGTGTCAGATTGGCTGGCTTGGCGGACACGGGATTTGTTCCTTAGTGTATGAGACATTGAAGAGAGTAGGGTTTGGAGGAAAGGTAGAGGCGGGCCTGCAGGGAACTCTGGGGTCTGAAGACACCCGCTCAGGGAAGGAGACGGTCAGCAGAGGCGAGGGAGGTCCTGGACGACGCAGACTCACACATAGCGGTCACTGGAGGGTGGTGCAGGGCGGGAGGCACTGTCTGATTGGACACCAGGCCATCATGGATCAGAGTCAGACAGATGACCTCTGACACCACTACGAACAAAAGACCCCCCACTAATGTGGCTGAAAGCAAGAGTGTGAAGGCGTGAAGCAGCTGCTGTGGAGATGGTGCGTTTCCCAGGCCACGCACCGCAGCGTCCTCAGACGCGGGGTGGGGGTGGGGGCCTCCAGACCCGCCTCCCAGGTGCAGCCCCGGGCTCTGACTGTGTGCCCACTGAGGGTCCTGCTCACAGCCCAGGTGACTCATCAGTTCCCAGAGGTGCATGGAACTGGAGCACCATGCTCCCCTACCCCAGTCCCAGTGCCAGGTGCCCGCTCCTGCACCCCTGACACCTCTGTGCTCTGACCTATGCTTGCTGTCACTGCAGTTGACGGCCGGTGGAGCCCCTGGTCCCCGTGGTCGGCCTGCACGGTCACGTGTGCTGGGGGCATCCGCGAGCGGACGCGGGTGTGCAACAGCCCTGAGCCTCAGCACGGAGGGAAGGACTGCGTGGGAGACACCACCGAGCAGCACGTGTGCAACCGCAGGAGCTGCCCAATCGGTGGGTGGGGCCAGCGAGGCCTGAGGGGGGCATGGCCGGGGTGAGTGGCGTGTTAGTGAGGGACGGGCATGGCCTGGGGTGGGCTATGGGAGCCTATGCATGGTGGGTAGGGTATGAGCAGGGAGAGAGTAGGTGGGTAGATGGGCTGTGCAGAAGGTGAGCACCCACAGTGCATGGGGCTTGGAGGTGTCAGGCGCACAAAGCAGGTAGGTACCGGACAGGGTGGGCTGGTGGGGGGGAGGTCTGCTGGTGGTGAATGGGGCACTTGGCACATTGGTGGTAGACGAGACTTGTGAATGCAGGGCATGCCAGGGTGGAGGGGACTTGTCCTTGGGCCTCCTCTGTGTACAGTGGGCTTCTGTCTGCTCATGGAGTCTGCCTACTGCCCTTTTTCAATCATCATTGGTCCTTCATCCTGGCTAAAGGTGCAGACATTTTTTGAAAACAGCTAAGTATAGACTCATGGGAGAAAAAGCCTAGTCTGCCTCCCTCCGAGCTGCGGCTGCCTTTAAACTGCCAACTGGTGGTGAACAGGCACATCAGACAGAGTGAGTGGCTTCACCACCCGGCTCAGTCATGGGGGTCTGTCCCTGCAGACCTCACTGGACTGTCTGAGTCTCTGAGACCACGGGGGCACGCACTATGAATCAGCACTGGTCCCATGGTCACCGTGATGGTCACTGATGGCAGCTGACCCCTGCTGCGTCAGCAAGCCTTTCTCCCTGGCCCTGGGGGCACAGGGGCTATGTGTTGGGTGGGGAGGAAGACGAGACTTTTTACTCCCACTAAGATCGGGTCTCAGAAACCCACAGGGCAGTTCCACTCAGTCCTCTAGGTTTTCTGTGTGGGAATGGTCTCGAGGCCATGGGTTTGAGCTTGAGTGTTGACCCTGCAGGGTGATTGACAGCGTGAGCTCAGAACACCCCTCTGGGCCCAGGCGTGCTGTTGTTTGACTGACCCCTGACTGTGCCCTGCTGCCCCACAGATGGGTGTCTGTCCAACCCCTGCTTCCCTGGGGCCCAGTGTAACAGCTTCCCTGATGGCTCCTGGTCCTGCGGATCCTGTCCGGCTGGATTCCTGGGCAATGGCACCCACTGCGAGGACTTGGATGAGGTGGGGTCCCTGCCGGCCCGTGGTAGGAGAGGGCTGTGTGGGCACGGAGGGCCCGCCGCCCACCCTCTGCTTGTCCCCACAGTGTGCTGTGGTCACTGACGTCTGCTTCACAGCCAACAAGGCACACCGCTGCGTGAACACAAACCCCGGCTTCCACTGCCTGCCCTGCCCTCCCCGCTACAAGGGTAGCCAGCCCTTCGGGGTGGGCTTGGAGGCTGCCAGGACCGAGAAACAGGTGAATGCTACTGCCCACCTCGGCGTCCACTGCCACTTCAACCCCAATCCTTTCCTTCATCTCTGTGCTAGTCTGGGTAGACTAGAAAGACATCCAGGGAGATGCATATGTGTACAACAAAGAGTCTTGTATAAAACAGCAATTGTTTTAAAACAGCAAATCCTAAGAAAGGAGCCCAACCCAGTCTAGTCCAGATCAAGTCCATTAAGTTCGATGAGCCCATATGTTGTTATCAGTCTATAAATTCCTCTTCTGGCTCATGAGACTCATGCAATGATGTGAATACAGGAAGATCACAGGCCTGTGGGTGCATAGTCTCGCGCTGGCAGGGCTCTCCACGTGGCTCCTTCAGCTCCTGGCCTCTAGCAGTGTAGTTCCTTGTGTCTTCCCAACAGGAATG
This sequence comes from Nesogale talazaci, assembly GCA_004026705.1. Lineage (NCBI taxonomy): Eukaryota > Metazoa > Chordata > Mammalia > Afrosoricida > Tenrecidae > Nesogale > Nesogale talazaci. The sequence continues at coordinate 17,042 of PVJH01021773.1, forward strand.
TCTCACAGGGAGTGTGTGTGTGTGTGTGTGTGTGTGTGTGTCCCACCTCCAGCCAGCTATTTATCTCCTTACTGCCTCCAAATGAGGTCATCAAGCTGTGACCTAATTGACACGCTAAACTCCACCCCTTTGCTCCTGACCTGCTCCGTTTCCGACCTGGGCCAGTTCACCCCTCCTTAGGCAACCTCATGGTCCCCCGCTCCCGGGAGATCACCATATTGATGCCGAACTTAGTGCGGATACCCGATCGGCATAGCGCACTGCAGCCCAGAACTCCTGGACTCAAGCGATCCTCCGGCCTCGGCCTCCCGAGTAGCTGGGACTACAGGCGCGCACCACCACGCCAGGCCACCGCTTTGCTCTTAATCTCAAATTGACAACAGATTATGTAGCTACCTCAATCTTCTCCACTCCCCCACCTCCTCCTCCATCCTCTTCCCCCTTCTTCCTCAGCTCCTCCCCCTCCCCCCTGTTTGTCAGCACTCTTCCAGAAAGGACAGGATGGACATTCAGTGAGGTGGGTGAGAATAGGGCCCAAAGTGTTGACCTCCAGCCCCCTGAGAAAGCGTGGCTTCAGGGTGAGCCAATTAGCTGTGAGCCAGGCCTGGGTGATAGGCAGAGAGCTCAGGGGGTTGGAACCAAGTCAGGTTTTTAACTCTGCTGACTGGTTAATTCAGGCCCAAACCATCCTGCCCAGCTGGCTCCTGTAAAGACTGGCATTGCTTTCAGGCTTACAAGCTGCAAAGACTAATAGGAGCAAACACTGGTTAGCTTGTGGGCGGGCAGCTACATCGAGGAAGGAGAACAGGCAGGCACCTGAGCAGTGAGCGAGGTTTGAGTTGCCCCTGACATCTCTGGCCCCCCATGGACGTGCAGAGCTGCTCCTCTTACTCAGCAGGAAGTGGAGTGAGCTCCACCTATGCACCTTGGGAAAGCACAGCCCCAGGCCTCTGCTGTCCTGCCCACTCACATCCTCTTCTCGGCCGCCTAGTGAGCAGGCCGTGCCTCTGGCCATGTCCTGCCCTCACCCAGAATGTCATCCACAGGTGTGTGAGCCCGAGAACCCATGTAAAGACAAAACTCACAGGTGCCACAGGAATGCTGAGTGCATCTACCTGGGGCACTTCAGCGACCCCATGTACAAGTGCGAGTGTCAGATAGGCTACGCCGGCGACGGCCTCATCTGTGGGGAGGACTCGGACCTGGACGGATGGCCCAACAAGAACCTGGCCTGTGCCATCAATGCCACCTACCACTGCACCAAGGTAGGTCGGTGGCAGGGACGGGGTGTGAGGGATGTGAGGGGTGTGAGCTAGTGTCCCTGGTGCTGCTGGCTCTGACCCGTGGGATTCTGGCGGGGATCCGAGTGGAATTGTACTCCGCAAGGTTTGTAGCAGTCAGTCCCAGAGTGTGTCGGGCTGGGTTCTCCCGAGAAGCGAAGCCAGTGACGCTTCAATACGTGTTTGCCCAGAAAGAGACCAGCATCGAGAGGTGGCCTGTCCAGGACGGGTCAGGCTCCTGGCACTCTCAGAAGCTGGTGTCCAGGACGCAGGGCCACAGGGGCACAGGCTGGTGGATGGAGAGGTCCATGTGAGCCGAGTGGATCTTCCATCAGCAATCTGCTGGTGTCAATGCAGCTGAGCAGGCAGGAACAAGACATACGATCCAGAACAAGACAGGAGGTTTCAGCTCTGCTCGCCTCTCTCTCTTATACAGAAGGTGTATAAGAGACCCCAAGCAGGTGACCCAAGTGATAGGCTGGGCTCTGCCCCAACCTCACCCAGGGACATCTGTGGGGCAAGAGCAGGACCCCTAACCCTCACAGCAAGCTTTTCCTCTGAGGCGCCTCCAGGTGACTTGAACCTATGCCTTTTGTTTAACCGCCGAGCACGCCAACCGTGTTCACCACTTGATGCCAGTGCTGGGACCATGCCTGGCTCCAGTCACATGCGGAGGAGTCTTTCGTGGTTCAGTGAGACGTTGCCAAGCCTTGTGCGATGGGGACACCAGTCTCTCATGGTTACAGCCCACATGCCTCTTGGGATTTCCCTTTCACACAAAGACAGACCCACAGGTGAGCGTGTCTGACCTCGCTGGGTAGCACGCCAAGGGCCACTGTGGAGTAAGCATTGGATTGCAAGTTTTAACTGCAAGATCAGAGGTTCAAACCCACCAGTCCCTCTGAGGGAGAAAGATGAGGCTGCAGCTCCTGTAAAGATGGAAAATAGGGAGGACCCCAACTAGAGGCACCACGAGTCAGAATTGACCTGATCGCAGTGGGTAAAGGAGAGTGTCCTGGGGTCAGTGACCCCCAGCAGTGTCTGTCCGACATCTTGCCTAGTGGTTATTGGAGTGTGCTAAACATTTTCCGGGCCCTTGCTCCCAGGCTCCCAGGCAGTGTGAGGAGCAGACACAGTGAGCATTGTGAGCCAAGTGGCCCCTCCATCAGCAGTGGGCATTGTGGAAACAGGGAGAGGACACAGGGTCTTGATAAACAAGTGCTGGGTAGCTGGGGAACCTTGGGGCCAGGAGGAGACCAAGAAGGCGTGGGGTGCAGACGGCTCACGAAGGCTGGAGCTGTGGAAGCGGGCGTGCCTCAATGGATTGGGCCAGTTCTGGGCACTTGAGCTGGCCTTTGTCCACAGAGCCTGGTGCCCAGCAGGAGGGTAAGGAGTCGACCCGGCTGCCTGAAAGAAGGGAGCTCCCATTGCGTCTTTCTGGGGTACACAGGCACCCCTTTTTATGGCGCTTCCCTTTAATGACAGACATAGTTTTGGTTTTAACAAATGGAACATTTGTGGCAACTTGGTAGAACAAAACCATGACTTTCCCAACGATACATTCTTCTCTTCTCTGCCTCGGTGACACGCTGTGTGAGACAGAGCTCTCTGGAGAAGCGAGGCCAGGACACTGAGGGTGTGTGTGTGTGTGTGTGTGTGTGTGTACAGCACAAGGGAATATAACCGCTAACTAGTCAACACAGCAGGACAGAGGGCTCACATACTGGACAGTTAATATACTGGAAGTCCTTTAACTCACGCAGGCTGCCAGGTCCAATTTCAAGGAAGCAGACAGCTGGGTCTTCCCCAGGGCAGTGCAGGCAGCATGTGCCCACAAGCAGCAAACAGCAGGGCAGGTCACCAACAGTTAGCAGCTCAGGAGGTTAGTGAAACAGGCCCTATGATAGTGGTTCTCAACCTTCCTAATGCTGTGCCCTTTTAATATAGTTCCTCATGTTGTGGTGACCCCTCAACCACAAAATTATTTTAATTGCTACTTAACAGCTGTAATTTTGCTACTGTTATGAATCAAATGACCCCTGTGAAAGGATCATTTGACCTCCAAATGGGTTGTGACCCACAGGTTGAGAACTGCTGCCCTATGGGGTATCAAGCTCAAGCAATTCAAGACGACAGAGTCCATCGGCCTCAAGCGATGTACACACTAACAGCATGGCAAAGCAGGTCTTGAAGGAACCTCAAGCTCTAGCGACAGGAGCCACAGGCTGCCTGTCCCACAGGTAGTGGAGCTTACAAAGTGAGGCAGAGAACTAGCTAGAGCAGCTATACACTGATCCAGTCACCAGAGAGCAAGAGAGTGAGGAGCAGGAACTGCCACCTGATTCATCCCACATGTTCTAACCATCACAATAAACCTACCCATCACACACATTTTGGTCATTCTCACAATATTTCAAATTTTTCATCACGTTCTTGAACATGCCTCTCTGGGGATCCAACGGGTCTCTGTCAGATACATCCTTTAGTCATTGGGGCAAGGACTTCACTTTCTCCCCTGTCCTAACATTTCCATTCCCACAAGTGATTGATGTCTGCGAGGCTCAGTCTAGCCTACACTCATGCTTCCTGCTGTTGGTCCCGTTGCGTGGCCCTGTGCCCCGTAGGATGAAGCGCAGCGTGGTCCTATGTTGTCCCCTGAATAGCTTTTTCGTTTGGGCCCACTGTGCCCATCCATTTCATAGAGAGTCTGCCTCTGTGTCCCTTGCTGGCTGCCTACTCAGCATGATGTCCTTCTCCAGGGACCAGCCTGTCCTGATGGCGTGTCCAAAGTGCCCAAGACCCAGTCTCCCCATCTCTGCTCCTAGAAGCATCTTGGCCTGGTATCTTCTAAGACAGATTTGTTTGTTTTTCCAGCCATCCACCGTCCTTCCCACTTTCTTCCCATAATCCAAAGGCCATGTCGTCAGAAACCAAGATGGCCACTTTCTTTTTGATCCACCTCTGCAGAGAGCGAGCTGGACGTGCCAGCATCTGTATTGCCTCTCTGCTGGGGCTCGTCCACAGGCTCTTTCCTCCTCCGCCAGGAGTGGGTGGTGGTCCACTCCCTGTCGGTCGCTCTGGCTGCCGCTCTGGGAGGTGGCGGGTGTGGGAAGGGATGGACTGCACCTCACTTGCCGCTGAGGATGCTTGGCCATTTCCCAGCCTTCTGGGGCTGAGAAGCACATTGTGTCTGTCTCAGCTCCCTGCGCAGAGACAGGGTTCTAGGAGGCCCCGGGAAAGGAAGGCTATGCCCCCAGATCTCACACAGCTCCACAGTTGGAGGCAACCTAGAGGCGCCTGGGCTGGTTTCAGACACACACAGGCACTCGTAGGATGGCAAGCATACCGTTTTGAAGTTGAGGTCCTGCCTGACAGTTGGCATCACTGACAGCTAGATGTCACTAGGGGATGGCTGTGGTCCCCAGATGAGCCCTAGGCAACCATGTGCCCCCTCCGAGGGCAGCCTGCTCAGTGCTGTGTCGCTGACTGAGAGGGGGCTGCTGGGAGTACGCCAAGGATTTTGGTTGTCTTTAGTTTCCGTTGAGGCTGCTGATGGGCACCAGAACAATGCCACTCTGACCTGTGCTGGCCTCGGGGCACGTCTGGGCCAGGGTGTGGCTCTGTGCCAGGCCCTCCCCTTCAGGGCTTCCCTCATGGTCTGCAAGTCTTTTCCTAACAAGATGTTCTGTCCTGAAGACTGGCAGTCCGTGAGATGCATCATGCCCTCCTCACTCTGGCCATGTTTCTTCCAAGCTCGGCTTGTTCCTTCTTCTGACGTTCATGGCATGGTGCACACCCTTTACCGCTCCGAGTCCCGGTGCCTCGTTTCTTCTGCCTCGGTCTGCCAGTCTCCAGCCCTCACATCCACGTGAGACCATTGAAAACACTGTGGCTCGGCGAAGAATTATTAACTAACTAGGTTAAAATTCCGTTCCTTTAAACAGGATAATTGTCCCCATCTGCCCAATTCTGGCCAAGAAGATTTCGACAAGGATGGGATTGGTGATGCTTGTGATGAGGATGATGACAATGATGGCGTGAGTGACGAGAAGGTAGGCCAGCGGGGGACTGCACTCTCCACCTGGTCAGGGCCAGGTGCGCTGAAGGTGACGGGTGGTCATCCTCGAGGGCCCTTGGTTCTGCAGAGCTGCGGATAGGGCATGCCAGCTAAGGGCACAGTGGTTCTGCAGCACAGGGGGGCGTCTGGGATCTTTTTTAGCTGGGCTGCTGGTTCGCGGGGTTGGTTCCCTTGGAGTGCATGGCCTGCAAGGAGTGGGCAAGGCTGTGGTCTCCATTGGGTTATACTTGACTCAATGGCCGCATCAAAGAGCACTGGTGGTGCCTTACAATGGTACATGCTACATTGCTAGCTGGGAGAGGGCGCCTCTGTTTCCTACACCTGTTTCCTGCCACTTTCCTACACCTGGCTCTCCCTGATTCGCTGGCTCATGGATCCCTTCCCCAGACATTCCCACCATGACGCACATAGGCGCCATCCTTGGGGGCAGGTGCTTCTAAGAGCATAAAGCGATGTGACGTCAGCCAAACATTGCCCCAGGCGGCTTCTCTGGATGCTGGCTGCCCCTCACCCCACCCCAACTTGGTGTGCGTTAGCAGCAACCTCTCCCAGAGTTGTGTGTTGCTGCTTCAATCCCAACCTTGCTCTTGCCCCCAGGACAACTGCCAGCTGCTATTCAACCCCCACCAGTTTGACGATGACAAGGATGAGGTGGGAGACCGTTGTGACAACTGCCCTTATGTGCACAACCCGGCGCAGATTGACACGGACCACAACGGCGAGGGGGACGCCTGCTCCGTGGACATTGATGGGGATGGTCAGTCCCACACTCACTGCCATCCCTGCATCTCACAGTGGTGGCTAGCCCCAAGCTTCAGTCTGTATCCCTTGGCTGAGCTCAGCCCCACCATGCCCCAATACTCACCACTGCCTCACCATGTGCCCTGTCCCACCCACCATGTCTGCATGGAATTGTGCTCCCTGGGTTCCTGCGGACCGGGACTTTCAGAAGTGGACCACCAGGCCTGTCTTACAAGCCACCTCTCAGTGGACTTGAACCTCCAGCAGCCACCTGTGTGAGCCACTCTTCCCAGGGTCTCACATGAGAGAGGAAGTCATTCCTTAAGTCCTTCTCACATATGTTTCTCCTTTGGCTTCTCCCACCTTCATCCTTTCCTGTGGGCCCCAGAGAGGTGTGCCAGCCTCAGAAGCACCTTGAGAAAACAATGCATCTGGCATGAGCCATGTCATTCAGGGTAGGGTCCTCTCATTCCCTTGGGAGACGCGGGTCAGACTCTGACCTAGCATGTGTTCTATCTCTGGTGGAGCTTCGGGTTAGGTATACGATGTGAACTTAATTGTCATCAGCTCCCAAAGCAAGGAAGATGAGGCCACGTGCTTTGCTCTGTACCGTAAGCCTTCTGTGTGGGGGTGAATGGCGATCTGCGTCCGGCTTCCTCTCCCCTGTGACCTAGATGCTGTGCTGTTGGGCGGGCTTCCGCGGACTCTCAGGCTCAGAGGGACCACCGAGGCATGGGGGTCTGCTTCCACAATCAGCCAGTGAGAAGACAGGGTTGTTAGGGTTTCGTCTGCTCTCACCAGCGGGAGCAGCAGGACCACAAAGCTTCTGACTAGGGGCTGACAGCTTCTCCCTTTCCCTCCTGTCTCCTGCCCTCTGCTCAGGACGAGTGGGGACTCCTCCACCCTCAGGCAGAGGTTGGCTAAGGCCCTGCGTCTGCAGTGTCGGTCCTGCTCTCCTCATTATCCAGCCACAGGCCCTCAGCCTCTCTCCAACGGACTCTTTTGCCCCGTGGTGTGTGTCTTATCAGATTTACACAGACACACCAAAGTCCCTTCTTGCCATGTAGCCATTCCTAAGAGGAGCCCTGTAATGGTTAGACACCAGTCAGTCTATCCTCATGAATGGCTCTACCCTGCCCTACAGGACCTTCGGGTGGCAGGCAGCCAGTTGAGTGTGCAGTCTGATCAAGGGGAGGACACTGGCCAGGCTCACAGCCAGAGTCACCAGGCCCAGTCTCTCTGCACCCACCTTGGTTTCCCTGGATGCACACCCTCCCCTGCTTCGCTGAGGAAAGCTCAAGCCAGGATGGGGGGAAGGGGCCTCACGACCCTGGGACTTATGGTGCCACCTGTCTGATGTCATGAGGTGTACAGGGTTTTTTCTGTCTCGGTCTGGTGGTTCAAACCCGCCTGCTACTCCACAGGAGAGAGAGCAGGCTGTGTGCTCCTGCCAGGGCTCACGGGCTGGACTCCCAGGAGAAATTCTGCTCTGTCCTGTGGGACCACACTACACGTGGGAATGGCATCTCTGGCAATGACTTTGTTCCTCCCTGGGGGAGGGGTGTGGAGTGGGAGAAATGTTTGGCTGTCAAGACCCTGCTGGAGGAAGAGGAGACTGTCTGTTTGTCTAAGGCCAGCCCCGGAGTCTCTTGGATGTTTCTCTTCTGTCTGCAGGGCCCCCAGGGATGGGCCACTTCTTTTCTGTCCCACAGGACCCTTTGGAGTGGGGCTGACTGGACACAGGGTGGGGGGTGCTCATTGTGGAGTGCTCATTGGGCAGTGTGGGTTAAGTGTTGGGCTGCTCACTCAGAGGTCGGCAGTTCTACACCACCACTCAGCCTCTGGGGAGAAGAAGAGGCTGTTTCTGCTCCCGTCCGAGACGCACAGGCTTAGGACCCACAGCAGCCAACCTATCCTGTTCCATCAGGTGGCTTTGAGTGGGAGCTATCCCCACGGTGGTGGGTCTGGGGTTTCTTCTCTGGATGTCCACCCTGTGCTTGCCTGCATCCCACTTGTTCAGCTCCCATGCCCAGACCCTCTCCGTGGCCTCTCTCCCTGACGCTCAGCTCCTCAGCCCCCCCCCCCCGGCCCCCAGGCTGCGAGCCTCCCCAGGCCGTGAGCCTCCTCAGGCCGTGAGCCTCCCCATGCCATGTGCCTCCCCAGGCCATGTGCCTCCCCAGAACGCACGCCTCTGCAGGCATGGCAGCTGATACTCACGGGCATCCTTCCCAAGGACCTGTGACCTGCTTTCCGTTGCCTGGTGCACCTGCTGCCCTGGTGCTGGCCTACATGTGAAGCTGAGAACCATGCTGGCGGCTGACCCCTCCCTGGAAGGCTGGTCTGAGATATCAGGATGGCATCATGGTTATGTGTTAGTCTGCAAGTGCACGGCCAGCAGTCCAAACCCACCAGGGGCTCGAAGGCAAGTCCAGGCTTTCCACTGCCCTAAAGAGTGGCGATCTCAGAAGCCCATGGAGGCTGCTCTCTCCTGCCCTGCAGGGCCACCATGAGTGGGCACAGACCCCCTGGCAGTGAGTGGGGCACAGGCTCTTGTGTGGGCAGGTGAATGCTGGTTGCAGGGAAGCCTGGAGCTGTTCCTGGCTGTGGGAATGCTGACAAGAAGGACGCCGTGACCTTGTGCAGCTCACAGGGAGGAGGCACAGGCACGGCTCATGAGGACAAGCTTCCCAGAAGTGCCGGCAGGTGTCCGCGTGGCAGAGCTCCTGCTGGATTGGCTGCGGGAGTCCAGCAGCCCACCTTGTAGAATGTCATGGCCCACTGTTGCATAGCCAGGAGCCCTGGTGGCGTGGTGGTCACTCAGTGGACTGGTATCCATGAGGGCAACAGTTTGAAACCACCTGCTGCTCTGAGGCCGGGGTGTGCTCCTGTCAGAAGTCACAGTCTGGGGGGCCCACGGAGCACCTCTGCCCTGTCCTGTGGGCTCCCAGGGCATCAGCAGGGACCCGTAGCAGGGATGGTGATTTGGGTTTCTGTAGGGTATAACCTGTTCAGAGGTTTAAAGACCTGATGTGGCCCTACCCAAGGGCCTCCAGACATGGATTGTGTTTTAAGGGAATTTGGACTTAGACATATGATGATGTCTGTTCTCTCAAGAATACAGTGCTCTTTAAGTGCTACTGATTGGTTGTGATTCCAGAAAAGCTGGCGTAGCAAGGAAGCAGCATGCTCTCCCTGCACATGCTCACAACGGCTCACGTCTTTTCCTCGGCTCTCCAGATGTCTTCAACGAGCGCGACAACTGCCCTTACGTCTACAACACGGACCAGAGGGACACTGACGGCGATGGTGTGGGTGACCACTGCGACAACTGCCCCCTCATGCACAACCCTGACCAGGTAAAGCAGCTTCTGGGCCTGCGAGCAGGTGCAGGCAGGGGTCTGACGCCCGGAGCAGAGATTGAAATGTACCAGGGTGCTTTAAAACCCAGCAGGAAAAAGCGCAAGTGAATGGTCCATGGCATTTCCCTGGGGACCTGTGAGTCCGGCATGGGGGGAGGTAGAGGTGCGCAGGTAGATGCAGATACAGGTGTCGGTGGTGCAGGTACTGTCTTTCACTGCTCGCCTGAAGTGTGCACCTGCCTGGGGATACCACAGAGAGTCTGGCAGTGCTCAGAAACAGGTGACAGACAGCCAGGAAGACCCTGGGAGCACATCCCTGCTCCCTGTGAGGCCAGGGTCCCCATACATCAGAACTGACTCACTTGGTGGCAACAGGCTTGGTGCTCTGGCAGACAGACAGACAGACAGACATGCCTCCATCCTTGCCCGTGTCCTCTGCCAAGTTCTGGCATGATGGTGGTGTCCATAATGGTTCCTTGGACTCTAGAATGGCTGCAGGATCTCAGCGGCCAGGAGCCAGGCATGTGGATGCTACAGGCTCCCCTGGGAAGGACAGGGCCTTGGTCTGCTTCTCTCTGACCCCCTGAGAGAAAGGTGGGAATAATCTTTGGGTGAGGTGAGTGAGGACAGGAGATCTGCTCGCTCACTCACCTGTAGAAGGTGTCATGGGGCTGATGCAGTGACGGACTTCCAGTCTGCAGCAGTCAGATTGCACCGTGGACACACAGTGCACCAGGGGACGGTGAATCCGATGGTGATGGATGGATGGACAGACAGATGGAGAGGTCTGGCTGCTCTGATGGGCCCTCAGTGATTGAGTGGCCTCCAGGTCTAAAGCCCGTCTGTCCGCAGCTCTTCAGCACCTCCGGGCCCCCCTCTCATTCTGCCCCCCATCCCTCCAGACCGACGTGGACAATGACCTGGTGGGGGACCAGTGTGACAACAATGAGGACATCGATGAGGATGGCCACCAGAACAACCAGGACAACTGCCCCTACATCTCCAACGCCAACCAGGCCGACCACGACCACGACGGCAAGGGAGACGCCTGCGACTCGGACGATGACAATGACGGCATCCCTGATGACAGGGACAACTGCCGGCTGGTGGCCAACCCCGGCCAAGAGGACTCAGACGGTGGGTGCCGAGTCCAGGGCAGAGACCCCTGGGAACAGCCCTCACAGGCAGGGGTTGTCCATCCTGGTCAGGCCACTGGGGGAGAGGCATCCCTCTGGTGGTGGTTAGTCCAGGTGGACTAGAGAAACAAGTCCCTAGACACTCCTCTGTGTCTAAGAAAGAGCTTTATAGACCAGAGCAGTTGAAGATTGAGAAAACATTCCAGCCCAGGCCAGATCAACCCAAAAGTCTGATATTAGCTCGTATGTCTGATGCCAATCTATAAAGTCCTCTTCAGACTCATGAAACAATGCAGTGATGCTGAATGCAGGAAGCGCACAGGCCACTGGGTGGAAGCTCTTGGGATCCAGTAACGATTTAAGTATCTCAGCGCTGGCAGGGTTTCCATGTGGCTTCTCTGGCTCCAGAGATTTGGCTCCATCAGACTCTCTCTATGTGTCTTTTCAGTCGTCTATACCCATGAGTCTCTCAGGGAGTGAGTATCTTCCCCTTCTAAGGGGAAAGACAAGAGTTCTCAGAATCCTCAGCAGAAGGCCATGCCCACACAGAGGCCTCACTGACGATGACCTGATTGACTCTTAATCCTCTAAAATTGGCAAACAGTTATTTAATTACCACAAGAGGTCTGTCTCCTGCTGTCCTGCTCGGCGAGTCCCTGGGTCTTTCTCGGTGTGAGCCGATGGACCGTCAGTCCAGCATGGACTTTTCTTGCACAAGGCAAGCCCAAGGCGGGCATCCTTCACTGATTTCCAGTACTTGTCCCTCGTGAGCAGGTGACGGGCGGGGCGATGCCTGCAAAGACGACTTTGACAACGACAGTGTCCCAGACATCGACGACGTGTGCCCCGAGAACAACGCCATCAGCGAAACGGACTTCAGGAACTTCCAGATGGTCCCCCTGGACCCCAAAGGCACCACCCAGATTGACCCCAGCTGGGTGATCCGCCACCAGGGCAAGGAGCTGGTGCAGACCGCCAACTCAGATCCCGGCATCGCCGTTGGTGAGCTACTGGGAGATGGAGGGGGTCAGGGGGGAGAGGTAGCCCCTGGGACACAGGCTGCTCCTTAAACTCACAGACATGGGCTGAGCCTGGTCCCACTGGGAGCCTCTGTCCACTGGTGCTGTAAAGAAGCAGCCACAGAAGCAGCTCTGGGAGGGCTTCTTGCAGACGCACGAGTCCACCCCTGCACAGCCCACTCTGATCCAGGGGACCCCATGCATTCTGAGTTCTGGACTTGGTCTAACAAATCTACGACACAATCCAGCAGAATGCTCCCCTAACTCCGTCAATGAAACCATCCCCCCAGCCCCCAAAGTCCACAGGGAAGAAGGCATGAAAGTCCCAGCTGCTGGCCACGGGCTGAGAGGATGGGGGTGGGGAGGTGGAGGGGGGACAGGCTGGGAGCCCTGTGTCCTGGGTCTCTAACCTTCCCCTCTGGCCCAGGTTTTGACGAGTTTGGGTCTGTGGACTTCAGCGGCACATTTTATGTCAACACTGACCGGGATGACGACTATGCCGGCTTTGTCTTCGGCTACCAGTCCAGCAGCAGGTTCTACGTGGTGATGTGGAAGCAAGTGACGCAGACCTACTGGGAGAACAAGCCCACCCGCGCCTACGGTTACTCAGGCGTGTCCCTCAAGGTGGTCAACTCCACAACGGGCGCTGGCGAGCACCTGCGCAACGCGCTGTGGCACACGGGGAACACAGAGGGACAGGTGAGGCTGGACAGGCGGGCGGGCGGACAGAAGGACAGAGAACAGGCCCCATCACGGTGCCCCATCTCCTGAATGTACCACGGTATCTCCCTGACCTCCACCATTGCTCTGTTAGTCACCGTTGCTCTCTTAGTTGCATGTTGGTCACTCCAACATTGCCAGCAGGATCAGGGGACAAATGTCTTCATGGTGGGAATCCAGGGCACTCAGTGTCCTCCCCCTGGGCCTGGGCCTGCTGTGTCTGGGCCCCTGGTGGGGAGCCCTCTGCCCAGGGAGACACAGGGCAACCACCGTCTGCAGACAGGCGAGCAGAGTTTCAAGACTAAGTCGGGGAAGCAGTAGGTGAGCACCTGGGGCCCCTCCACCCAGGTGCTGGGTCCACGGAGGGCACTGTCTGCTTGCTGGAAGGCAGCGGAGAGAGACACGGTGGTGACAGGCTCACTGAGTGGGCCTTTGCAGGGCACTTTGTGCTCTCTGCTGGATGAGACTGGGCCACGGGCACCTGTCACACCCGGTCACATTGCCACCTTCCTCCACAGGTGCGCACCTTGTGGCACGACCCCAAGAACATTGGCTGGAAAGACTACACCGCCTACCGGTGGCACCTGACTCACCGGCCGAAGACCGGTTACATAAGGTGAGGGCATAGCATTCACTCTGTCCTTCCGTGTGTCCGTGCAAGGGTCCCAGGCCAGAACCTTCCTCCCCCTTGACAGCAAGCTTGACCCTCTTGTCATTGTCTGTCATGGCTGTGGGGCCCGTGCTGACTCCTGGTGATGGCACAGGACAGAGAAGGGGTGCCTGTGGGTGGCCGAGATTATTCTCTCTGTGTAGACGGGAATAGAACCCCGCCCAGCCCTGCGCCATGCTCTTTGCTCCCATCCTTCTGTCTATACTATGGCTGCAGCCACCACGGCCACCCATCTCACTGAGGGCCTGCCTCTTTCTTACTGCCCCTCTGGTCCCCAGCGTGATGGCCTTCCCAGGGGCTGCTCTGTCCTGACAACTTGCCAAAGAATGGCTGTGCTTCTTCCGAGACAGTTTCTGGGGGCTCCACTGGCTGCCAATGGTCTTTTCGTATGTTCTGCCAGCACCATATTTGAGATGTCTCGATGTGTCACCGTCTTCCTTATCCAGCGCCTGGCTTTTATCTGCCTCTGAGACAACTGGAAACACAGGCTTTCTGTAGTCTCAAAGCAAGCTCTGTGCTTCAGATTTACCCATGCAAGGTATCATACCTGCCAATCTGTGACTCTGCAGGAGCCGAAACCTTCCTCTTGTTCCCCCTGAGCAGCAGGCACTTTCAGACGGCCGGCCTTGTGGTCAGCAGGCCAGTCTGCACCCTTGGGCTCAGGGACTGTGAGTAAACATGCAGGAAAACCACATCCACCCTGGAGCTGGCTCTGAGCCGCGGCCACCCTGTGGGCATGCCGCCAGCACCTTGCTCCGGGTCTCAGAGGCCGACTGTTTGGAAGGAGGTCCCCAGCCCTTTCTTCTCCAGGGCATCTGGTGGGATTCTGGCATCCTGCACATGCGTCATCTGCCCCAGATGCCCCACTTTGAATCCCTTTCTCTGTTTGGTCCCGCGCTCCTGCTCTGGAGAGAAGGAGACTCTAGATTTCGCCGGTGGAGGTCATCTTTTTCTCCTCACATGACCCGGGGCAGGGCAAGATGAGATCGTGTGCGTTGCTTGGAAATTCCACACCTGTCCAGTCCTGGCGTGGCAAAGTGGCAGAGCTTCAAATAGTCTCAAAACCGGCCTCACAAGGCTCGTAGGTGGTTTTAGTAGAAAAGAAATGCAGAGGATTTGCATTCTCCTTTGACAACGTTTGACCGACTCACCTGGTCATATGGCAGGAAATCATCTCTGTGCTTTGGAAATGTTGTCAGGACAGACCAGTCTCTAGGGTGGGGGTGGACCATCACGCTTGGTAAGGTCGAAGGGCAGCAGGAGGGAGGGGCAGCACCTCAAGAAGATGCATGGACACGGGGGCTGGAGCTAGGGGCTCAGACATAGTGACGGCTGTGGGGGCCCAGGGGGAGGGGCACTGTTGCAGTCATGCTGCAGAGGGAAGCTATGAGTCGGAGCTCACTGGAAGGCCCTTAGAAACAACAACAACAGCAGCAGCAGCAGCTTCTTGGACCCTCCATGGCTGCTGGCATGTGCTCGTCCTTGGTCGGTCCAAAGACACCTGCCCAGTCAGGGGCTGGGCGTGTCCCAGGTAGGGTCCCCCTGCTCCAGACAGGAGCCATGCTGTGAGGCGTGCGTGTGCCCTGACAAGACTCTCAGGGCATCGGAGGAACAAAGGTCACAGTTCAGCTGTCGCTGCTGTCAAGAGCTCAGTCTGGTGGGACATGTTCCCTGGGTCTTCGTACAAGGGGAAGGCCCAGAAGATATACCAGTCCATGTATGGATGCCATGGTGCTGGGCTGATTAAAAAGACACACTTGACCCTCCTGTGGCACCAGGAAGCACTTCTCGCCACAGCATGCGCTGTGGGGGTCTCAGATGTGAAGACTGATCAGCCTTTCCAGAGGTCATGGCTATGCCATGGTCAAGGGTGGTCTAGCTGAGGCCTGCATGCTGCATCTATACAGAGGACCGTTGCCTGTGGTGGAAAGGAGCCGGTCAACAGCCCGACCCACCATGGCTTTCCTGAACCTATGACTGGACACCCTCGCTCACCCTGAGGTGTCAGGTGTCCTCCCCTGTGAGTCTGCTTCTCAGAGCCCACCTGTCCCTCGGCCCCCCTCTCTCCCTCTCCAGAGTGTCGGTGCATGAAGGGAAACAGATCATGGCAGACTCAGGACCCATTTATGACCTCACCTACGCAGGCGGGAGGCTGGGCCTGTTTGTCTTCTCTCAGGAGATGGTCTATTTCTCGGATCTCAGATACGAATGCAGAGGTAGGTGTGCTGCTGAGAGGGGATGGGACTTATGCTTGCTTTCCTGGAAGTTAGACGTTGGGAAGATAAATGGGGAGCCCGTTCTGAAAGGTACTTTGTTTGGCCAGCCTGTCTGCTTTGTTTTTAATTGTTTTAAGTCAAATGTGGGCGCCTTGGCCCACCAGTACATAGTGTTCATTGTCCCACAGACTCCTATTCTCTTACCTGCTGGACCCTTAAAGGCATGTTGTTTTAGTCTGGGTAAGCTAGGGAAGCAAATACACAGAAAGGTATATGTATAAGAGAGAATTTTATATAAAGTGTACATTAAGAAATCATCCCAACCCAGTGCTGTCCAAGCCCATGTCTAACATTAGTCCATACGTCTGACACCCATCTGCAAAGTCCTCCTCAATCTCACAAAACATACACAATGACACTGGCTGCAGGAGGAAAGTTGAATCAGTGAGTGTATAAGAATCTCATTGCTGGCAGGGGTCTCCACACTGCTGCTCCAGCACCCAGGACTATGTGATTTCTCCTCAGGAATGGCTCCCAGGAAGTGAGCTCACCACGTCATTTATCTCTCTGCCCTTTAAGTAGTTCCACATATGTTTATTGGCCAGTTTGTCACAATAAACCTTAGCTATCTCACATGTAGATTGCTGTCCTTCAGAGAAAGGAGAGGGAGGAGATAAGTTAGGAAGAAAATAGATGGGGGCTTCTCTGTAATTATCCTACTCACTTCACTACACACCAGGGAGAACTTGGAATTCAGCCAGTCTAATGCCTTGCCTTCACCTAGACATGAAAGCAATCCCTTTCTAATGTGAAGTGAGCAAATTCAGAGATGCATCTTGAAGTCATATGTTAACAAGCATACAAACAACAAAGAAACAATATCTTGACTTCTCTTTTATGTTTGGTATTTCCCTTTTTCTATGTTGATATCTTGTCAAGACATTTTGTGTTTTCATCCATTCAGTAAATCCATCTACCCATCCAATCAGGCACCCAATCATTCATCTAGCTATCTACCTATACCCACACCAACCTATCCATTTATCTTCCCGTCCATCCATCCATTCATCTGCTCACCCACATATCTATTCATCCATTTATCTATGCACAAATCTATCCATCTATCCACACATCCATACACTTATCCAATAATCTATCTACTCACCTACCTTCTCTTCCACCCATCTATTAACCCATCCATCCACTCACACATGCACTCATCCATCCATCTCTCCGTATCTAATAGATGTACTGTTTAAATTAAAATAATGACTTTTAAGTCATAGCGAAAATGAACGAGACCCGTAGTTCAGTCATGCTAATTCGGTCTTTATTTTTTAGATGTCTAGTCAAGCTTTGCTGCATCTCTGACTACGTACTGTACATGCCGTTCCCTCCACCTCGGTTCATCCTGGCCCTTGCTGATGGCTTCTCTCTCTGCTCCTCGCCCTTACCTCTGAGTGGCTGCACACCTCCCTGCATCCACTTGAGTCCAAGGGCCTTCAGAGGGTTCACGTGAAGGAGACCTGACGGGACCACCCACGCCACCCCTCGGAGACAGTCAGATCATGTGGGAGACAATGCAGTGAGCCACGTGACTTCTCTCTAGTGCGGACATGAATGACGTTTACATATAAAGTATAATGATTGCCGTACATATGTGTATATGGAGTTGAAGGGGATAAGGTGCATATCCCAGTGTCATAAGTTAGCAGGAAGATCAATGCTCCACC
Organism: Nesogale talazaci; assembly: GCA_004026705.1. Lineage (NCBI taxonomy): Eukaryota > Metazoa > Chordata > Mammalia > Afrosoricida > Tenrecidae > Nesogale > Nesogale talazaci. The sequence continues at coordinate 33,994 of PVJH01021773.1, forward strand.
CCTGTTGTTGCTTCTAGTGCTCGGTGTTCTTGAGTTTCAGTGCATGGCCACAGGCGGCAACACACAAACCCCGAAAAGTCCATTAGACAGCAGGGTCCTCCTGTGCCGGAATTGATGCCCCAGTAAAGGGGAGATGTGAAGACAGTAGTCACAGTGGAGGGTGCTGGTAGGCACGAGCCGGGGACTGGCAGAGTCTGACCTCATGTGAGGGGACGTTACACAGAGCACCTTACAGTTCACCATCTGCTGTGCTGTGCTGACGCTGTCTGCTGTGCTCTCTGAGGGCAGGCATTTCTGCCTGGGCTTCTTCCCCAGCTTCTGAGACCAGGAGCCCCTCGGCCGCCCCACCAGCAGGCACATCTGCCATAAACCCCTGCCTTACACTTTGGAAGCGAGGGGAGAGTGTGCTTACCCAGTGTGCTCAAACGTCTCATTAAGGCTCCAGTTATAGACACATTGTTAGTATTTATTGACGGAATACTGGATTCCACTCCATTCACCAGTAACTTATTCTAAGCGTGTCGCGCCATCTGTAGGGAGGGTCACACCTAGAAGCAACCGAGCAGCAAGTGTATCATTATGCAGAGACGCAATTACAGCCAGAGAGATGCTCGCCAACTCTACGTCCTCGTGACTGCGTGTTGGCATTGTCCAGTGCACCATGAGATGTAACAGAATAAATAAATAAAGATGGAGAGTTTACAAATGGAACCTTAATATATACTCTTGTCGGCAATGTTAATATAATATGGCTTACTGTTATCTGTCTGCTGTGTACATAGGATGCCCTTTTTCTAAAAGAGCATAATATTGAAATATGCCAACATCCATTTTCACCATACACATCAATCCATCAGCCACGCAGTCACAGACACACCCTGTTGGTTCGAAGCTGCACAATCTCGCTGTGAGCAATGCCGGTCAGCCCTGCTCCGGGGTGTGGGGAAGGGGGGAGAGAGGTGTTCCCACACCTGTTTGATACGGAGTGAGGGCACTGTTTCTGTGGGCTCATTTCTATGCCCAGGAGAATGGACCCATAAGGTTTGTTTCCGTAACTCATTTCATTTTCATCCTGATAATGTAGTGTCCCTTACTTCTACCGAGAGTGACTTTTATGGTTGTTCTGTGTGACCTCATTTCTCTCTCTCTCTGTCTCTCTCTCTCTCCTCTCTCTGTCTCTGTCTCTGTCTCTCTCTCTCTCCTCTCTCTCTGTCTCTCTCTCTCCTCTCTCTCTTTCTGTGACTCTAGCTGCTGTCACAAGACCAGCGCAGGACTGGGAGACACCCACCCTTCAGGGAAACCACCCTAACAGATGAGTGGTTTGGGCCAATGATACAGTGCTGAGCAGATAATGCTGTCAATGTTTAGACTGTACCATATTTTTTTCTGTAAATTATTTATGTTTTTATAAGTGAGCTTATCCTACAAGTGGCAGAAGCCTCCTGTGTTCATTAAAGCCTGTCAATGTAATTTATTTGTTCTCACGGTCCTTCTCGCACCACAAGGCCCGACAAGTCTAGCTAGAGCTCCCTCTTCATGCTCCAAAGGTCAATCACAGGAAATAAATGTTACAAGGTTGTCTGTACACGGTTCTCACTCCCTTTTTGAAAGAGAGGTGGCAGGGTTTCTGCTGGGGAGGAGTGAATCTGAGTGGAGGTGACTCTTGGGTTTCCTGTCATGTGCACAGGTCTGCGGCCCGGTCAGTGTTCTGCTGGCCTCTCGGGCTGGAGGGCAGGCTTAGGATGCCCTGGCTTTGGGCCTTGGGGAGCTCTGCTTCGCCCAGGTCTCCGCTCCAGCTGCAGTGCATTCCCACCATCAGACAGGGAGCAGGGCTCTGCATGCATTTGGCTTGGGTCCTGGGAGTGACTCAGAAAGGGGGAGCAGCAGGAGGATCACCTCCCACTGACAGCAGCAAACTGTGCTTCCCAGGATCCCACTCCTGCTCAGGGACAGGGCTCGGCAGAGCAAGGCCCTGCTTCACGGTGAGCTGGGCACCATGTCTCCCCCACTCCAAGCAGTCCCCGACACTGCAATTAGATAGAGGTGCAGTGAGAGTGGGGTACAGTAGAGAGAGAGAGAGAGAGAGAGAGAGAGAGAGAGAGAGAGAAAGAAAGAGAGAGAGAGAGAGAAAGAGAGAGAAGAAATGAGCAGCAGCAGGAGAGAAAGGATGAGGCCCACAGAGCAAACAGGCCCATCTGGCCAAGTTTGGAGGAGAGATGAAGTGAGTCAATCGGAGAGGCAGTGAGAGACAGGGAAGGCTCTGTCAAGTGACCGACACGAGGTTCCAGCCCAGCCATGCAGAGAGGGCATTAGTGCAGAAATGTGGGGGGAGCCTGGCTGACTTGGGAAAGCTTGGTTGCAGATGCCAAGAGGGGGGATCTGGCTGGACTGTGGGTAACCCCTGGAATCAGCTCTGACGGACGTCTTTCTGAGGTCCATTTGGTCAAGGTGTGGCCATGTTATTACCCATGGTCCCTTGAGGTAGGGCTGTCTCAGGAGGAAACCTGATGATGGAATAGCAGAGAGATGGAGTCAGATGTGGGCTGGGCTGCATCCTTCCACAGGGGGCAGGGACATCCTGCATGGGTCCCCGGGATCCGGGTGTGCATAGGTATAGTGTAGGCGTTCCAGGAGTCCTTAGGAACACTGGGACCCCTGGCTTATGCACACACTGTTGCGTCCTCTCTACCACTACTTTAATGTCAGCTTAGCCGGCTTGCAAGTAAAATGTTTACATTGTAACAGGCATCCCAGTTTACCATGAACATGTAGCATGTCAGTGTATCCCCACTCACTGCTAAAATGTGTAACATGTAACCGTGTATCCCAGCTTACAAATAAAAAGTCTACCAGCTAACAGCACATCCCAAATTAATAAGACAATGTTTACCATGTAGCAACACATCTCCACTTGCAAAGAATACAGTTTACGTGTTTAAGTGTACCCCAGTTCACAAACAAAATGTCTAACATATAAGAGTGCACTCAGTTCACAAATAAAGCATTTAATGTGAAACAATGCATCTCAGCTCACAGATAAGACGCTCCCCATGTAACAGCCCCTGCCAACTTACAAATTCACTGTTTACCATGCGACAATGCCTCCCAGCTCATGAAACACGTGCCTGTAACAGCACATACTAATTTCTAAATAAAATGTGTAACATGTGATAGCATCATCCCAGACCACAGGTAACGGGTTTACATTCAACCTGGTGTGTGTGTGTGTGTGCGCGCGCGCGTGTCCAGGCAGTGCAGCAGCCCGCTCGCTGTCTGCTGTGCGGCTGCAGTGTTGCAGGCTTGGATCTGGCTTTGCTGCCTGGCTGTCTTTGGAGACGACTCCCTTGAAGTGCCTCCTGACTGCAGACACGGCAATACCCGTGCAGGGACACCAGCACCCAGAGCAGAAGGAGCAGCTTCGAGCAACATCAGGGTGCAGCTCAGCCAGTGCCCCCGGGAGGGGCGGGGTGGGGCAAGGCATGCTTGTCTGCTAAGTGAGGCACCCTAGTAGCATGGGGCCACCTGTTGGGCTGCTCGCTGCAAGGCCAGAAGTTTGAGACCACCAGCCACCTCACAGCAGGAAGATTGGGGGGCGGGGCTCTGCTCCCATGAAGGGGTACAATGGGTGGCTAAGAGTTGGCACCACCTCAAGGCCAGTGAGTGTGGTTTGCTAAGAATACAGTGTCCCCAATCATCCTTCCTGGCAGGACACAGAGAGGACCTTCAGGGGTGAAACCTGTGTGTGCATACATCTTTAGGTATGTGTGGGTGGTGTCTGCATCACACAGTGTACCATTGCACTGAGGGAAGGTAATTTAGACAGGTCCCTTGGGGTGATACCTATCCAGTGCATTAATGGTGTGGAGCCCCTAGCAGGGACTGAAAGGAACAAACAAAATTCCTGCCTTCTGATCCATTCTGACTCCCAAAGACCCACTCAGATAGCTAGAACTG
>PVJH01021774.1:0-37951 GCA_004026705.1 Nesogale talazaci
CGTTCTACTCCTGTCAAGAGTCGCAGTCTCAGAAACCCACAGAGACAGTTCTACCCTGTCTGGTAGGGTCACTGGGGGTTGGCATTGAGGGGATGGCAGCAAGAACAGTAACAGAGGGGAGTTAGTTGGCACCCCTGGCTAGGAGGTGAGCCGTGAGGGCAGGGGAGAGAGAAATCCCAGGCCTGATGGACAAGCCGCCCCATCTGTAGCATGTTGGAGACCTGTCCGCTGTCTGAGTGGCAGAGGCTGAGACCAGAAGCACCAGCGGCTGAAGCAAGGAGACCCTGAGACGGAACACAGGAGCAGCACCAAGAAGATGAGACCACGGGCTGTGTGGCAGAGCAGTAGGCAGGCTTCTAGGCGCAGGGAGGCAGAGGCCACGTGGCCGAGAGGCTGAGGACAGCAGAGAGACTTGGCTGCTGGCTGAGGAGAGGCATGGCAAGGGATCAGCGACCATAGCTCAGCTGTTTGCTAATCTAAGCTTGTGGCAACCAGGAAACTCCCCTAATAAACTTTCTGAGTCATGTGTATTATCTGGGGGTTTCTGTGCAGCCATGGAAGGATTATCAAACCCAGCAGAGAAGGAGAGTGGGAGGAAAGGCTGGCATCAGAATAGGATAAAGGGCGATGGATGGTAGAGGGACACTGTTGGGTTAGAACCACAGACCTTGTGTCAACTGTCTACCCATTGTGTGACAGCATCCACCGGGGTCTGCCTCATGCTGGAAAACATAGACCCACACTCACTCCCATCGAGTGGATCTCATCTCATGCAACCCTCTAGGACAGGGTAGAACTTCCCTGGAGGGGTTCTGAGAGCGTCACTCTGCAGGGGAGAAGAACATCTCCGCTTTCTCCTGAGGACTGGCTGGTGGGTTCAAAACATCAGCCCATCAAGATTGCAGTCAGGGAAATCTGATGGAGTCTGTTTCCTGTGCCACTCATGGCCGGACATGACTAGGAACTGGTAGGCCGGTAGCTTATAGCAGCGACAGGCCTGCTTCACGGCAAAGGATCTGGTTCCACACTATAAAGCAGCCCAGTCCCCATTCTGGTCTCCCAGGGTCCTTTCCTGTCAGGAGAAGAGGGATGGCTCTCCCCACGGGACACACACACACACAGGCAGGTAAGGGCCCTCTTCCAGGCTCCTAAAGGGCTGTGGGCAGTTCCTTCTGCACAAGCTACCAGCCAGCACTAGACTCGTGCTGGCATCTCCCTCCTTCCAGGACCACGTTGAGGGCAGGGAGTGTGTGCCTCATCCACCTTGGCTTACCCAGAACAAAGGAAGCTAGCAATGTGTATCAGAAAGAGGGGGAAAGGAGGGAGGGAGGAAAGGGGAAGAGGAAATGGAAAGAAGGAAGGGAAGAAACAGGCATAGTAATAAGAGGAAGACAGAGCCTTGAACCCAGTGCTGTTCCTGGTAGGATCTCGTGGACGAATGACACTGCAGGTGTTGTTAGTTCTTTCCCACCAAAGAATATGGCCAGATCTCAGTTTGATCTCTCAGGACCGGCAAAGTTCAATCACAGGCATTCAACTCCCTCCAGCCCAAGCTCACACCTTAGTGGCTATTTGCATTCTGAAGAGGAAAGTTAAGTAACAGGATCCCAGGGAGGACAGTCAATCCCCAGGTGAAAGACAGGTCCTCTGGTGCACCTGGTCTTGCACACAGGCAGCTTCTTGTCTGCTCTCTCACTCCATCTACTGGACCAGGTCTAAAGCAGGCCACCTGCTAGACACGGGCTAGGCACCCCAGGAAAATCCACGTGGCATAGGGGTTCAGAGAGTGCCTGATCTCAGGGACTTTGAAGGCAGATGGCCCTTTTTCTTCTCTTGAGAAGGAAACTGAAGCTTTGATGAGCTGGGCAAGGAGTCAAACTGACCAAGGTCCAACTCCTGGAGATGCCACAGTCCACCTCAGTGTGGCACCTCACTGAGTCAGTGTGGAATGCTGTGAAAGGGGAGGACCCCTACTGCTGTGCTGGCTTAGCTCTTGTCTTTATTGCTGCCTCAGTAATATTTGATAGGTGGAACAGACGATTTTGTTAGATGTTTATTTCTGGATTGCCATGTGCGATTGTAGTCTTTTTCAGGTCTCACTGCCTACACACATGCTGCGTGCGCACACACACATAGGCATTCACAGCCCGTGCACACACAGTCATACACACACACACACTCGCATCCAGGTGCATGTGTGTGCATTCATGCATGCGCATACCCTTCCCTTGAGAGGCTCAGGAATGGACCGACAGTAAGACCTTCCAGCTAGTCTGAATAAGGAGGCCACCAAAGCAAGACCCAAGCAGCGGGGACTTTGAGGACGGTGAGCCCCTAATTCCATCCCACTGCCCCACTCAGCTGCTCCTTCACTCGTCCATTGGAAAATTCTTGACTTTGTACTATGACATGTGGGCTTCCACCCTACTTCACGGCAAGTCTTGGATCGCTGTAATGGCAGCAACAAGGGACTCAAACAAGTTCAAGGGGGAGGGGGAGGCAGGGTCCAGTGATGTTCCCTTCTGTTGTACACAGGGGCACTGGCTTGGTGGCACGTAACCACACAGCAGCAACATGCTAAGACAGTAGAGAATTGGTTGCCTGTCCTGGAGTCTCACTGTCTCCAGGCCTGCCCTCGTTTCAACCTGGTGAACTGAGATACCAAGCCATCCGGCAGAATTGGAACTAGAAATCCACCCTACCTCGGGGGTAATCACTGGTCATCAAAATCACCCACCGTCTCCTCTCTCTAAAACTTGGCTGCCACCCAGGTCACCATCACCTGAGAGGTGGCCATTCTGATTACAGACTGTAGGAGTCCAGTCGACACCCGTTGTATTCACATATAACTATCTGTCCCTAGCGGACTGACTCTAGTTCCCTGGGTGCTTCGAACACTTCATCTGCTCAGCTGCTAAAAGTTCAAACCCACCTAGGGACAACTTAAAGGAAACAAAGTCCTAGCAATTTACTTTAAAAGGGGGAGGGGGAAGAGGAAGGCACCGAAAACCCTGTGGGGCGACCATAGTTCTGTTATGACACTTGAACTCAATGGCTACGATGGCAACCATCATAGGGTGTGGTCAGTGTCAGTTAGTACCAAGAGATAGGCCTGATTTTCCCCTAGTCAGGTGGAGATTTGGCTTGAAGATCACTCTTGGGTATTACCTACAGTGCCACCTTAAGTATGGATTATCTTATCGTTCAATGTTTTGCACTTACAACAATAGTAAAAAGTCTACTCTCCAATCATTGTATGCATGAATGACATTGGTCCAGCAGTAAGCCACACCAAGCAGCAAGGCAAGAGACAAGTTGGCTGTGATAGCTAAGATTTTGTGTCAGCTTGGCTAGCCCATTACACTTAGTGGTCTAGTGATTTTTGTCGTGATGTGATTTGCAGTTGAGTACTGAGGCTATTTGAAGGTCACAGAATCATGTCATTGCCTTTCATTTTTGTGATCTGATGTGGCCAGATGCTATTTTTTGTATGACACTGACTTTCACAGAACAAAACCCAGTCCCTGGTTCCTAAATCATGTTGATAAATGAGATATGGGTCTACATTTTACATTTACAATACCAGGAAGACACTCTTTTGGTTATAAGAAAATGAACACTATCTCATTTTCTTATGCCCTGGTGGTTTCTATGTAACATAATGCCTATTTGTATATGCAAAAGAAAACAAATTCTTTTTCTCCCCTATTTTAAAAAATCATGTTATTGGGAGCTCATATGAACTCATCACAATCCATATATACGTCCTTTATATGTCACACATTTGTACTTCTGTTGCCCTTATCATTCTCAAAATATTTGCTTTCTATTTAAGCCCTTGGCATCAGCCCCTCATTCTCCCCTTCCCTCCCCACGCCCCTTCCCTCATGACCCCCTGAGAGTTTATAAATTATTGTTACTTTGTCATAAATTACACTGTCTGATCTTTCTCTTCACCTACTTCCCTGTTGTCCATACCCCAGGGAAGAAGTTATATGTAGACCCTTATAATCAGTTCTCCCTTTCTACCTTCCCTTCCCTCCACTGTCCCACTATTACCACTCTCTCACTACTGGTCCTGAAGGGATTGTCTGTCCTGGATTCCCTATGTTTCCAGTTCCTATGTGTCCCAGTGTACATCCTCTGATCTAGCCAGATTTGTCATGTCGAATTGGGAATCATGATAGTGGGGGGAGAAAGTATTGAAGAACTAAAGGAAAGCTGTATGTTTCCTCATTGCTACACTGCACCCTGACTAGCTCGTCTCCTTCCCATGACCCTTCTGTTAAAGGAAGCCCATTACCTACAGGTGGACTTTGGGTCTTAGACCTGTACTCCCCCTCATTTACAATAAAATAATTTTTAGTTCTTTGATGCCTGATACCCAATCCTTCGACACCTCATTCTCGTCTCATAAGCTGGTGTGCTTCTTCCATGTGGGCTTTGTTGCTTCTGAGCTAGATGGCCGCTTCTCCCTTCACACCTTTAAGATCCCAGATGGTCTGTCTTTTGAAAGCCGAGCACCATCAGCTTTCTTCGCCACAAAAGAAAACAAACTCATTGCCGTCACTTCTGCTCCACCTCACAGTGATCCGATGGGACAGGATAGAGCTGTCCCAGCGAGTCCCCAAGGCCATCGGTCTGGACGAAAGCAGCCCGATGCCTCTCTCTCCCACAGAGCAGCGGATGGGCTCAAACCATCCACCTGCCAGGCAGCAGCTGTGGGTCTACCCTCTCTGTGACTGGGCTCTTCCAAACCCACCGCCAGTAAGTTGATTCGGAGTTGGTCCCTCGGCGGCTTTAAAGAGCGGCATTGCCAGGATGAGCTATGGACTTACCCGTGTTCGTAGGTGGATTGTAGGCTCCTTTAGAAAGCTCAGGACATCTTCTCAAGGTGGGGAGTGAGACGCTGCCCTCCGCCCTGGCTCTTCCCTCCATTCTCATCAGCTCACCATCGATCTACTGGGAGCTTGCAGGGTGCCAAGTCCTCGGTAGGGACCTTGGAATCAAGCTCTGTGTTTTCTGCCTCAACAGTCTCTCTTCGTTCACCTTTCAACTCATTGCAATCTATGCCTTCATCCTCCAACTCACAGGTTACGTTCCCCTCTTTGTTCCCACAGCTAAGAAACAAGCTCCCTTCATTATTAGATGGGACTTGTCTCATGCATCCGACACTAATATTCTTTTTTTTTGGGGGGGGGGGGCATCACGGCTCTCCGGTGGTGGGAGTAGGAGGCCCAGCCCCACTGCTGGAATTGAACCTCCGTCCCTGTGGGCTGCAGTCCCGCGCACAACCACTACACCACCGGGGCTCAGCCCCACTAATATTCTTTTAAATCCTTTCTTTTAGAAAGTTCTTCCTTTTGCCTACTTCCCATGTATTGTCATTTTCCCAGTCAGTTTTACTGTCTTCCTGAAGGACACACGGTCTAACAGGTATCCTCATTTGTACAGTCCTTCAAGGGTAACCCAATCGTCGTGTCCAAAACGAAACACAGCACTTGTTGTTGTTGTTGTTGTTTGTTGTTAGGTGGCATGGAATCAGTTCTGACTCACAGCAACCCCTGCACAATGGGCTGCGTACTCATCACAGTGGCGCTCATGCTTGAGCTAGTTGTTGTAGCCAGTGTATCAACCCATTGTGTCAAGGGCCTTCCTCTTTTTCACAGCTCTTCTATTTCACCAAGCATGAGGTCCTTCTCTAAGGACTGGTCTTTCCTGATAACATACGTGAGATGGAGACTCGCCATCCTTGCCCCTAAGGAGCATTCTGACTGTACTTCTTCTCCCAGGACACATAGGCTTGCGCTTTTGGCAGTTCATGGCCCTTTCAAGATTCTTTACCAGCACTACGATTAAAACACGTCGATTCTCCTTTGGCCTTCCTTATTCTGTGTCCGACTTTCATGTTCACATGAGGCCATTGAAAAGACCATGGCTTGGGTGGAGTCCACCTTAGTCCACAGCATAACATCCTTAAAGTAACACTTTCAAAAAGCCCTATGCAGCAGATTGACATGCAATGTATTCTTTGATCATTTGACTGCTGTTTCCATGAGCATTGATTGTGGAACCAAGGAAAAAGAAATCCTTGAAAGTTTCAATCTGATCTTCATTTATCATGATGTTATTTACTGGTCCAGTTGTGAGGATTTTGTGGTGTTGTTGTGCTGTGTTTTTTTTTTTATTTTAAATGAGTTGTAATCTATACTGAATGCTGCAATCCTTGATCTTCATCAGCAAGTGCATTCTGTCTTCCTCACTTTCACCGAGCAAGGCTTTGTCATCTGCATGTCATGGGCTGTGACATAATCTGGTGACAATTTGAGAGGATGGTGAGTGAAAGGGTATAATCTGGCCTGTTGATCAAGATATAACCAATGAGGTCTCTATGTGGGCATGGCCTTCTCCTGAGAATTCTGGGAACTCCTGTCTCTCCTCCTTGCAGGCAAGAGACACTTCTCTTTCTGTTCACTTCCTATGAGCGATTTCTGAGGAGAAGCCACATGGAGACTACCCTGATGGAGCCCTGAGTGCTGGAGAAGCCACATGGCGACCCCCGCCAGCTCTGAAATGTTGCTACCGCCACTGACTTTGCACCTACTGGCCTGTGATCTTCCTGCATTCAGCGTCACCGTGTCTCTTTCATGAGTCTGAAGAGGACTTCATAGATTGGTATCAGCCATATGGGCTTATGGACTTGATCTAGACTGATCTAGACAGATGGGTTTTGGATCTCCACTCCATGTATCCTTCCCCCTCCCCATTCACATTGGTATGATTTTGTTCTAGGTTGGAATGTTTTTTCAATATTCAACTGTTTTTGTATATAAAGCTCTTTCTTATACACATATGAGTTTCTATGGACTTGTTTCTCTAGTCTACCAGGATCAGCACATCACCCATGGCACCACCAGAACTCCTCGGCTTCTTTCCAAGGGAGTTCAAATGCAAGTAAGAGGGCCCCACAGTCAGATCCAGGGGGTAGGTAGGATCAAGAGAAAAAAGCAGTGCATGATGGTCCTACATCACATGTTATAATATTTTTGTTGTAGGGGAGAAAGTGAGAAGAGAATGAGTGAGGTCGGCTGTGGAATGTTAATTCATATTTAAGCACACAGTATTTTTTTTAATTAAATACTTTTATTGGGGGCTCTTACATCTCCCATCACAATCCATACAGTCATCCATCGTGTCAAGCACAGTTGCACATATGTTGCCATCATCATCATCTACTTTAGCCCTTGGTATCAGCTCCTCATTTTTCCCCACCCTTCCTCATGAACCCTCAATAAGTTACTTATCTTATATCATCCTCTGTCACCTTTCACCCACTTTTCTGTTGCTCTATATTGATTCTATATTGATTCTATAAAGGGGTTATATATTGACCTTTGTGATTGATGGCCTCTTTCACTCCCACCTTCCTCTCATCCTCCTGATATCTCTACTCTCATTGTTGAGCATGAGGGGCATATCTGTGCTGGATTTCCTGTGTTGCAGGCTCTTATCTGTAGCAGTGTACATGCTCTAGTCTAATGCAATTTATGAGGTAGAATTGAGGTCATGAGAGTGGTGGGGAGGAAACATTAAAGAACTTGAGGAAAGTTGTGTGTTTTATTGTGCTATACTGCACAATGACTGGCTCATCTCTTCCTTGTGACCTTCTGTGAGGGAATGTCCAATTGTCTATAGATAGGCTTTGGATCTTCACTCCAGTTGTTCCCTCCTTTCCCCCATTCACATTGGTATGATTTTGTTCTGGGTCTTATATGCCTTATACCTTATCATGATCACACAGGCTGGTGAGTTTCTTCCATGTGGGCTTTGTTCCTTCTCAGCTAGATGGCCACTTGTTTATCTTTAAGACCCCAGATGCTATATCTTTGGATAGCCAGGAACCATCAGTTTTCTTCATCACATTTGCTTATGCACCCATTTTGTCTTCAGGGAGATAAGCATCACAGAATGTTGAATTATTAGAACAAAGTGTTCTTGGGTTGAGGGACTAGTTGAGTTGAGGCTCAATGTCCATCTGCTACCTTAATCCTTAACATATAGCTATAGGTGCATAGATCTATTTCCCTCTCATTATATAAAAATATATTACATATGTACATGTCTCTATTTAGACCTCTGAATGTCCTTTGCCTTCTGGTTCTTTCCTCTATTATCTTTTACTTTCCTCTTGTCCCACCATCATGCTTGACCTTCATTTGAATTTAGTAATTCCTCACTGTTAATTTGCCCTTGAATAAACCTCAGTGGTATCCCATGTCCTTCTCTCCATTGATTTTAATTCACTTGCTGTTCTCTTGTCCCTGGGTTGGTTACCATCCCCACCCCACCCTTCCTTTCTCCCACCTCCCTCTCTCCCATATCCTCCTGGGACCATCAGTTGCACTTTTTTCATCTCTGAATTATTTTTCCTGCCTATCTTAGCTAGCTAAACATGTAGAGACTTTAATAAGCTAAAAAAAAAACAGGCAAAGCCAAACAAAACAACAAAGGAAGACAAAATCAACAAATCATATCAACAACACAAAGCAAAAACAACAAAAAGAAAGCCAATGACAATAAAGAAAATAAAGGAAAAGCCTATGAGTAGTTTCAGATCTGTTTTTTGACCTTTAGAAGTGTTTTTCAGTCGAGTCTGATGGGGTGCCACACTCAGTCCTATTTTTGGTATCCCCTGGGAATTTCATATTTTTGCTCCCCTTCCTGTTCTTTGGCAAGCCCGTGGTATTTTTCCCCAGTATGATAGCGTCAGATCGGGTGCAATTCTCACACTGTGTCCCCAGTGTTGTTCCACATAGCACTATGGTTTAGTGAGGACTTCTTGTCTTTTGGTGGGGCTAGAATGTCATCCTCATGCTGCATCTCTCTTCATTTTTCTTATGTGCTCTAAACACATATGTCCCTCTCCCCAAGTGATAACTTCTGTACTGTCCTCTGAAGTGCATTTGGAGGGTGAAGGGAACTAGAGACAGGGTCCACATAGTTGGGATTGAAGTCAGCCCTGTAGATCGCTTTATTGGTTCTCTAGTACATACCAATACATTACATTCACATCTTGGTGTGGGGATTTGAAGCCTGGTCTCTCTCTCCCTCTCCTGTGGAGATATAAACAATATCCTCCCCATACCCATGTTTTTTTCTCTCTCCTATTTACCTGGCTGCTGTATATATTCTTGGATTGGGTTCAGCCCCTGCGATAGTACCTGGGCCTCACCCCAGGAATGTTGTAAATAGTAGCTTTTCCTCTATACCCCATTTTTAAACCTTACCTTGGTGGACTCATGTTGTACTTGTCCTATTGTGTTTGGCATACTGTGTTTAGCATAATTTCCTCCAGTTTGTCCCATGTGGCAATGTACTTAATGCATTCATTATCACTTTTTAGGGTTGGGTAGTACTCCATTATTTGTATGTACCACAGCTTTTTTATCCATTTATCTGTTGATGGAAATTTGGGTTGTTTCCAACTCCTTGCAATTGTGAACTGTGCTGCAATGAACATTGGAGTACAGATGATTAGTTGTGGTTTGTTTCTTGCCTCTTTTGGGTAAATGCCCAGTAGGGGGACTGCTGGGTCGTATGGTAGCTCAATTTCCATCCATTTTAGATATTGCCAAATCGATTTCCATAGTGGCTGTACAAACCTACAGGTTCACCAGCAGTGGAAGAGACTTCCTATCTCCCCACAGCCCCTGCAACACTTGTTGCTTTCTGATTTTTTAATTGGGCCATCTTTGAGGGTGTTAAGTGACATTTCGTAGTTGTTTTAATTGCATTTCTCTTATGGCTAATGATCAGGAACATTTTCTCATATGTTTATTGGCCATTTGGATTTCTGCCCCTGTGAAACTTCTGCTCAGGTCCTTTGGTCACCTCCTAAGTGGGCAATTCGTTTTTTTTTCTCATTGTAAGCTTGCAAAGTATTGTAGGTTTTAGTAATAAAGTCTTTGTCTGATGTGTCATTGATAAAGATGTTTTTCCAGTCTGTGGGCTCTCTTATTACTTTCTTGGTGGATTCTTTCGATGTACAGAAGTGTTTTATCTTCAGTGTTTCCCACTTGTCAATTTATGCCTCCTCTGTATTTGTATTCTTCCCTGTTTCGAATAGTCTATGTATCCCTGTGTCAAAGTTCTCAGGTTTGTACCAATGCCCTCATTAATGACCCTAATAGTTTGGGGCTTCACCTCACTGCCTGTGATCTACCTTGATTTTGTTCTTGTGCATGGAGTGAGATAGTTCATTTTTCTACAGGTAGATATCCATTTTTTTCCAGCACCACTTAATGAAGAGGGCATCTGCTTCCCATGTGATAGTTTTGGGGCCCTTATCAAAAATCAGTTGTCTGTATGCTGATGTTTTTATTTCTGAATTTTTAGTTCTTTCCCATTGGCCTGAATATCTGTCGTTATACCAGTACCACACTGTGACTGTATAATATGTGCTAAAGTCAGGTACAACAAGCCCTCCCACTGTGTCCTTCTTCTTGAGGAGTTCTCTGCTAATTCTGGGCTTCTTCCCTCTCCATATGAAGTTGGTAATTAGTTGTCCAATTCTTTGGAGAAGCATGGTGATATTGGGGTTGCATTAAACTTATATAGTGCCTTGGGCAGAAAGACATCATATTTTTAAATAAATCACTTTCCTGGGGGCTTTTACAGTTTTCATAACAACTCATACATCAATTATATCGAGCACATTTGTACATATGTTACCATCATCATTTTCAAGGTATTTTCTTTCTATTTGAACCTTTGGTATCAACTCCTCTTTTTTCTCCCTCTCCCACCATCCCACCCTCTTGTACCCTTGATAAATTACTATTATTTTCAGGGCACACAACATCTGCTATCCCTTTATTCACATTTCTGTTGTTCATCTCCCTCGACAGTGTGTGTATGTGTGTGCGTGTGTGTTTATGTCAACCATTGCAATCTGTTCCCCTTTTCTCTCCCTTCTTCCCCTATTTTCCCTCATTGTATCACTACTTCCATTATTGTTCCTGAGGGCTTTACTTGTCCTGGATTCTTTGTGTCGAGAGCTCTTATCTGTACCAGTGAACATGCTCTGGTCTAGACAGATTTGTGTGGTAGAATTCGTGATAGTGTGTATGTGTGTGTGGGGGGGGGTGGGGGGGAGCATAAGCAGCTAGAAGAATGTTGTGTGTTTCATCAGTCCTAGACTGCACCCTGGCTGGCTTGGCCCTTCCTTGGGACCCTTCTGTGGCCTGAATGGGAAGTAAAGATGCTGTCCAGAGCAGGGGCTTGTAAGCTTTCCAGGAAAATGAGCCTCATGAGTGTGGCCCAGCTAACCTGCCAGGGGAGACAAAGGAAAAACCAAGTGAAAGCCCTGGAAGTGCCCCCACCCCCAGCTTGGGACTTGAGACAACAGGGAGGGGGCAGAGAATGGAGAGAGCTAGCTTTCTACCCTGTCTTAGCACCTTCTCCCAAGGACTTGGGCCAGGTTGCTATGCTTCTCTGAATCCCATGGGCTCCACTGTGTTAAAAAGGGAGTAATGATTCCTATTCTCTGTGCATGGCTGGCACACGTTAAGACAGTGTCTGAGAGAGGCTACCTGGCCAGGTGCTGGACACAGAATGGTTAGATGTTTCAGAACTAGGAGTCCTAGGTCAAGGGTCAGCCAGGCTGATTTAGTCCCCTGCTTCTCTGGCTTTCCAGAAGATTATTATAAAAAAACATGTAAACAAACCTTTAATGAAAAGGTGGCTTCTGTTGTACCCCATGTAGATGGGTCCTCTGTTGACTTAATCCAAATTAATTTTAGTCACTTGAGCTCAGTGATGACAAGCTGGGCCTCATTTTCTTTGTGTCTCCTTGTCTTGCTCCAGGAAGATGGTCATATCTCAACCAATCATTCTTAGTGGAGCTTATGCAGCATTGTGGAAAGAAAGAAGGAAGCTATAAGGGGTCATGAACACCTGCCACTGAACATGGAGGGACATCGCCCAGCATCACCAAGGTTTCCCTAGTGACACAGGAGGAACCAGAAGCTCAGATAAGGCAACTGACTTGTTCGAAGTTGCTCAGCACAAAGATAGAGCTTAAGACTTTAGCTGTTTACCCCAAGCCCACTCTCATCTTCCCCTGGGCACCCTGAAGTTCGTAAAACCTGGAACCAACACAATCCCATGGGTGAGTCCACTTTGATGTCTTCTTTCAGCACAAATAACAGAGCAACTGACCTTGCTGATCAACGCGTGACTACTCCACCGCCAGGGCTTCATGCCCTCACAGGCACAAATGACTGTCAGAAGATTCTTTTTCTTTCCCTTGTGATTAATTTTGATGCTCATGAAGCTCCCCAAACCAATTCACTAACACGAAGTCCATTCAGACTCAGAGCCACCCCTTAGGACAGGGTAGACCTGCACCCTTGACCTTTTGAAGCTCTAAATCTTGATGGGGGAGGGGGAGGGTGGCAAAAATCCTCACCTTTCTCCCTCAGAACAACTGGTGGGTTTGAACTGAGGACTTTGTGGTTAGCAGCCTAGTATATAACCTCACTGTACTCCCCATTTTTTATTTTTCCATTAGAAAAATGAAATAGGAAAGGTGATGAATTTCTCACAACCACCTCTTAAACATAGCATTGCACCTACACCAGCACCTAAGCTAACCTGTTTTCTCCATCTTTTCTCCATCTTCTTATATTTGTTTTCCTGTGAGGGACCATGGATGGTCAGTCTTTGTATGTCTGGTTATACCTCTTTATTTCACTCCAAGTATTAAGCAGGAATTTGGCCAAGTATGGAATTCTAGGTTGCCATAACTAATTGCTCAAAAATGTTAAATTGTGTCTTATTTTTTTTACCTTAACACTTATTTTCCCCTTGCACATTCTAGTTGATGATGTCCCATCATTGACAGTGTCACACATTGCAGTGAGTGTCTCTGTAGCAGGCACACAGCCTCTTTAGAGTGGGAGAGCAATGAGAATGCACAAACTCTGCTCACTCTGCTGTTCCTTGGAAGGTAACCATTCACTTTCCTCTGTTGATGTTATAGATGGCCATTTTAACTGCTGATGTCAACCATCTGTGGTGGGGGTGGAGGGTAATTTTAATTTGCACACTAAGCATTTGAGTTGCTTCCCAGCTGTGGAATCCTGGGGAAAATTCCTGGAGCATCCTCCTTGGCTCTTTAGCTGTCTCCTGATAGCTGGTTCCATGCACCACACATTCACTTGCACCGATGGATCTGTACCAGCTGTCTTGGTCTCAATTCCAGTTACTTCCAACCCCAGGTGTGGAACCATCCCGCAGAGCACTTTCAATGGGAGATTTCCAGAAGGAGGTCCCTTGGTCTTCCTCCGGAGGCAGCCCTGGGTGGACTCCATCCTCTAACCTTTGGGCCAGCAGCCAAGCCCAGGAACTAAGACTGAGTCTCACCCTGAAGCACCTACTATGTACCAGGGATGTTGCTAAGGATCCCACCAACATTTGTTTCCCATTTTACATTACAAATAGTTAGGTGTTGTCATTTTAGAGAGGAGTAATTTGAGACAGACAGGCTAAATAACCTCACCAAGGTCACCCCACAAGCAATTGGAGGATCAAGAAAGGAGGGAGGGGTGCAGAGAAAAAGAAGAGAGGGAAAAAATATGTTTTCAGACACTATGGGCAAGAGGCTGATCAACCACTCCTGTGGTTATGCTAAGTTATAGGATCACGTAGGCCTCCTTCATGTGCTTCTTGATCCAGAATGCATTTGCCACAAATGGCCCTGGAACCCAATGAGTCAATAAAAAAATGGTTTGGAGAAAGAATGAGTGAATTTTATATCTGCCAGTTATCTTTAAAATGAGGAAATATGTGCACCACGGTTGTACCCTTTTATCATACAGACTCAATCTGTATACCAAGCAGACCATCGAGGAAACTGGAGAGTATGAAGAAGGAGGGGCAGCAGGATGGGAGGAAAACCCATGAATGGTCTTTGAGATGTAAATGACACAACCTTTCTTGCTGAAAATGAAGAAGACCTTGGGGTATTTACTAGTGAAAATTAAAGACGCGGCCTTCGATATGGCTGCCAAGTCAAGTCAACAAAATTCCTCAGGTGTAGGCCAATAAGTACCATCATGATAAACAGAGACGAGATTAAATTTGTCAAGGATTACTTTTTACTTGGGTCCTCAGTCAATGCCCATGGAACCAGCCATCAAGAAGTCAAATGATACATTGCATTGAGTGTGCCTGCAGCATGTACACAACCTCTTTAAAGGGTGAGAGATCAAAGATGTCACTGTAAGGAATAAGGTTCCCCTGACTGGAGCCATGACATTTCCAGTTGCCTCCACTGCATACAAATACTACACAACGGACAAGGAAGACCGACCCAGAACGGATGGATGCCTTTGATTTATGGTGATGACAGACAGTATGAAGACAAGCAGGAAGCCAGAAGAACAAACAGATTCGTGTGGGTAGAATTCCAGCCTGCATGTCCCTTCGAAGCAAAGATGGTGAGACTTTGTCTTAAATACTTTGAACATTGTGCTAGTTATGTGATTTCATGCCAACCTGATAAGTAGGGTGTAGGGTGTAGCCTGTCGATCAGGTCACGAGCCTGACGAGCCTCCTTGTGGGTGTGGCCTTCTCATGAGGAAGATTCTGGGAACTTTCTCTTTTTCTCTCTGCAGGTACTCTCTCTGTTTCAATTTCTTGCTGTTGGTTCACTTGCAGAGCTGGAGGAGCCATAAGACTTGTCTCTCTGCTGAGATGCTGAGATGCTTCCACCACCACTGGATCCACTAGACTTTGCACCCACTGGCTTGTGACCTTAGTACATTGGGCATCATTGTGAGTTGGAAGAGGACTAGGACCAGACATTTGGGTTAATATTGGACCTTTGGACTTGATCTGGACAAGGCTGCGATGTTTGCTTGATATATAATTACTACACTTGATATAAAGTTCTCTCTTACACACATAGAATGTCCCTGGATTTTGTTTCTCTACTTTAATATAGGTCTTATCAGGAGGGACCAGTCCCTCGTGAAGGACATCATGCTTGGTCAAGTAAAAGGTCAGCAACAAAAGAATAAGACCCTCAAGGCGACAAATGGACCCAGTGACTGCAGTGATGGACTGAAACAGAGCGAGACTAGGGAGGGTGGGGCAGGACTCAACCTGTTGCTACAGCTAGGCCTGCTGCAAGCTGAGACCCAATCCATATCACCAGCAACAATCTGATGATTCTACAAAGCACAGAAGGTCACATCTCTTCTTGTGTAGGTAGGTGTTCGCGTGCGCTTTAGAAAGAGAAGTTAGCTCAGGCTTCCACATGCACCACTCACAATTTTCTGCCCACTGACAGCTACTTCTAGAAGCAAGAACAAGAAGACTCAGTGTTGGGAAAAGCATCAGGGGCTCAGAGCCTAAGGGAGTCCACAAAGCACATGCTTGCAGGGTACCACTCAGAATGGCAGCCTTCCACTCCTGCTGCTCGACAGAAAGTCTGTAGCCCCAGCAACTATCCCAGAGGGGGTTTGTAGAGGCCAACGTGAAACTCACATTGTAGGGACACACAAAGCAGTGTTACATGATGCCCCAGGCTAGTGTGCCCTGTGCGATAGAAGAAAAGAAGAACCAGGAGCCCTGCTCACCCCAGTGCCCTTTCAGCCTTGTTAGTACCTGAGTCATCGCAGGGCCCAGGTGGCAGCTGAAAAGCAATGATAATGCCTGAATAATAAGCGCTTTGGCTCAGCTTGATCTGGGCGTGAATCCCGGCTTTGTCTCCGACTAGCTGTGAACGCTCATCCAAGGCGTGTAACTCCTTTCAATTTGGGTTGCTTTATCTGTAACCTGGGCATGGCAGTCCCTGCCTTTCTGTTATGAACACGGTGTCAAAGTCAATAAAGATCGATGACCTAAGATCACTAACCCATCATCTCCATGAGCATCAGTGATCATCAATGTCTGGTCCACTGTCCTTCTCCCCCTCTTCCAGTTTCTCCTCCCTCCTTCCTGGTGGTATCAGATACACCATCATCCATGAAAGTATAGAGCCCCAAAGGACTGCCTGCCAGAACAGATTCT
The DNA here is from genome assembly GCA_004026705.1 of Nesogale talazaci. Taxonomy (NCBI): domain Eukaryota; kingdom Metazoa; phylum Chordata; class Mammalia; order Afrosoricida; family Tenrecidae; genus Nesogale; species Nesogale talazaci. Next base: position 16,078 of record PVJH01021774.1, read on the forward strand.
CTATGTGAGGACATTTAGGGAACCCCTGTTCCCAGGATTTCTTGGGCAGAATGAAACTCCAGTTCCTCTGCTCAGTGCAATCCAAATGAGTACCACAGACCCAGCTTGCATTAATCCATCTGCGTGGTATGTTTTCTCTAGCTCATGCCCTTGTGATGAACTATTCCCCACTGATCTCATGATGCAATGGGAAGGGCTTTCATTTCCTCTTAAAGTGGTATTTTTCATTTCCCTTCACTCACTCAAGGCATGACGCTATAGGGAACTCACATTGTAACCCAGTGGACTTGCCTCTTTACCCCCACCCCAAATTTATCTCAGAAGCTTTTAAGAAAGAAGATCAACCCATCTCTTCCTGGAGAGACTCTGATTGAACCTGTGCAAAGCTAGGTGTCATTTCTTTGCAAAGCGCTCCAGAGATCTTAAGTGGGAAGCCAGATTCCAGAGTCCCTGCCTTAGCCCTGTCTTGCTCACGAGGCTTGAGTTGACTTGAAGAAAGGGGATTCCAGTAGCCATCAGGAGAATATGATATCTGGGAGGCAAAAAAAATCCCAGGGGAGTCTACAGTTCAACCTCTCAGCTAATGTTCAGGTATGTTGTCAAGACAGCCAGACCACTTGAACTTACATCTTTTGAGCAGATATTTCTCCTCGTGGGAAGTCTCCAGCTCCACCAACATCTCCTTTCAGAAGTTCCCAGTCTATGTGGACATCAGTAGGTGGGGCTGGCTATTCCCGCTTGGCACTTGCACAGAATTTCTCCATAGGTCTCCCCCAACACAGCACAAACTGTGTGACTCTGGAATAGGCTACCATGTGCGAACTTCTTCATGTCTTCTTCAGCAACGTACCTGAAGCCCCTGCTGCCTGCACGGCAGATGTGCAACACGAGTGTACATTCCGTTAAATTGAACTCCGATTTTACAGTTCCAGGTTCTTGTCACTTAGCCTTTTGCCAAGGATACAAACTCTGCCAGCCTACCCCCTTTCCCGTGGGAGTTTGGCAAGTAGTTTGCAAGTTTGCATAACTGATTTATCTAACTAACTCCTCTCTAAAAGCATAGCAAGGAAGTGAGAAAGGGACCGACTCTCTGATGATTTAAAGACTCAGACCAATCACCCCCTTTGGTGCTGGTTCAGGAAAGCTTCCACATAAAAATCTTGAGTCAGAAATAGCAGCTGAGAGGGGAAGGAAACCATATGAGCTAAGCGGCACTGCCAGCCTGGGTCTCTGCTCAGGGCTCCTGCAGAAACTTGGCTCAGGTCAGTTGAATCCACACAGCAGGCTGGAGAAGCTGGAGTTTGAAGTGGGGCTTGGGGTCTGTTCAGCCAGAATAACAAGGAGAAAAGAGCTGTGTCATAGAACAGCTCCTGCAGGTGCCAGGGAGCGTCCTTGAGTCTTGAGCTGATGAAAATGTATTTGTGTCAGTTAGTACTACCCAAGACCCAAGAAAATAGATTCTGGGAAAGGTCAAAGGTCCCAGATGCCACACAGTGCTGGGAACCATAAGAATTCTCACCAGGCACCATGGGGAGAAGACCTCAACCAAGCCATCGAAGGGGCCCCATGGATAGACCAGTGCTATTCTCGGTCATTTGGTGGAACAACATGTCCAGAACCGCCCCCCCCCAAAAAAAAAATAAAATAAAATAAGCAAGCCTCACAAGGATCAAGTCAATCAGTCAGAAAAGCAGAACCAAAACCAGGGTTCTTTGAATTATAAACCACAAAATCTAGACTCTCCACAGTATAACGTGTCCAGAAGTCAGCAGTGATGAAAGAACAGCAAATATGCACAGAAACAAGGAAAGTGTCATTTATAATGTGGAGGCAGCACCTGTTCCTTACAACAGACACTGAGATGGCCCAGATGTTGGAATGAACAGGCAGTTCATCTGAAAACAGCTATAAGCCATCCTGGACCTGTGATACATTGATTATGAAGAACCACCCTTCGGATCAGCGTCTGTTTATTTCTGTACATTTTATCATGAGGGATATGTACAGCTGACCTTCTGTGTCTGTGGCTTCCACGTCCTCAGAGTCAACCAAGCATGGATCAAAGATATGATCCATGGGTGGGTGGTGGAAGCTAGCAGGGCTCCTTTGTGGGCTTTTTTTGCTTTCCTCTGGACCCTTCTTCCAGATCCGTCACTGCTGGGTGCAGAGGGCTCCACTTGTGCAAGGCAAAAGACTCAGGAATCTCTTTCCATATTCTCCTCCCATCCCCACCTCCTTTGACCCCCAAATTTCACATGGTTAGGCTACTTGGACTCACAAACATGCCAGGATCCTTCCAACATCTGCCCATCCTGGGAAGCCACTCCTTGTGCATGGAATGTCCTGCCACTCCTTTGAGCTGGGCTGAAGCATCCATCCCTCCCTTTATGAAGTCATTTGGGGTCTCCAGTGATGAACCCCATGGTCTTCTATTATTTGCTTGATCTTGCTGGTCCCTCCACTGCCTACCTTATTTCACAAACTTTGAAGCCCTACCCCACACCCCACCTGTCAGACTGTGACCGTGTTTCCCTGAACTGCTGTACCCCATTGCACGTTGGTGTGTCTGACTAGACACCGAGTCCCCCTGGAGAAGTGGAAATGGCTGTGACTGCTCCACTAATGTCTCATTCTAAGGCAGGTGTTGCCTAAGACGCCGGTTCTGAGCCTGCTCCTTGGCACCCACAGACCTCTCAAATCCCTCAGCCATCCCAGCCAGTGGTGAGGCCCCCCATCCCCCATCCAGAGCTTCATTTCTGTAGGACTCTGGGAAACTCCAGCTCATGCTAGTCTTCATGTCCTTTTTCAAATGTGGTCCAAAGTTCACTGCCCACAATTCAGCTTTTGTCCTTTCAAAGGACTCAAGACGAGTTCAGTTTCCACCATTCAATGACTACGCACCCTTGAAGTACATGAAATAAATAGGATGGAAACGTATACCCATCAGATCTGGCAGCTTCAGCAAACTGATCTAAGCCTTCTCTTGCCCCTTGAGCTCCAGTCTCCAGCTCTCGGCGGGGTACAGGGGCACTCTGATAGCATCCAGACTCCTGAGAACCGCTCCATGGCTGGAAAGGGGAGCCTCAAGATTGAGGCTGTCTGAAGAGAGAGGGGTCAACACAGCTAATCTTTGGCCTCTGGGATAGCTCTGGGAGAGACTGATACCCAGTGAGGGCCTGCTCTGCAGGTATCAGTGAGCAAGTCCAAGAAAGTGGTTTCAGTTGCAGGACTCAGGATTTTCTAAGAGAGAAGGGGCAGCTGCTCCCCTGACCCATGCCCCTGCCCCTGTACAGACATCCTGATGTCTCCAGCCTCCAGAAGCAGCCCTTCTGCTTGACTGTTCTATGTAAGTCTCCTTCCACCTTGACAGGTAATAGTCTCTTTCAGGCTAATCACAAGAGAACGAAGATGGAGTGGACAGGCAGGACCCTTGCTGCCCGTCTAATAAAGGGGAGATACCTCTGTCTGGTATTCAGAGTTTCCAAACTTGAACTCCCAACCTGCCCCCCACTTCACAACCCCATCCAATCTGCAGCCTTCTTCCTGCTGGGTGACTGTTGTTAAGCACTCTTGAGTTGGTTCTGACCCATGGCAACTTTGCCACCCAATCTTCTCTGGGGTCTTTTTCCTGCTGGACAACCGTGTTATTTTTAAGTGTCATTGAGTCTGTGCTGACCAAGAGAGACCCCACATACCACAGAATGAAACAGTGCCTCATTGGTTTTGAACCATCTTAACATTGTTCCTCTGTCTGAGCCCATTGATGTAGCCACCGTGTTGATCAATCATCTTGATGGCCTTCCCCTTTTTTGCTGCCCCTCCACTTGACCAAGCTTGAGGTCCTTCTCCAGGGACCGGTCTTTCCAGACCATATGTCCAAAGTATGTACGACAAAATCTCACCACCCTTGCCTCTAAGGAGCCCTCTGGCCATTCTTCCAAGACAGGTTGGTTTGTTCCTTTAGCAGTCTGTGGCACTGCCAATGTTCTTCTCCAGTGCTGTCAAAAGTGTGCTGATTCACATGGATGGTATTAGCAGGTGAGACATCATCTTTGGATTTGGTTTCTTATTTGTAAAACAGAGACAAACCATGAGAGGACAAGGTTGGAGTAGACAGGCAGGCATTTATTTGCTGAGGGTCACATTCTGGATGAAATGTTACTTTGGCTGTTGTCATAATTATGAGAATTCAATCCAAACCTGCAGCCAACAAGCTCATTTGCATTCATACTGACCCTGCAGGACAGTCAGGTCATAGGATTTCCATGGGGTTTCCTAAAGACAGTCCTGTCCTTCTCCCAAGTATCAGTTGGGGGTTTTGAACCACAGACCTTGTGATTAGCAGCTCAACAAGTAACCATGGTCAAGATTGGGGATATTGCTTAGGGAATTGGATGAAGTGTGTGTGTGTGTGTGTGTGTGTGTGTGCACGCGCGCGTGCTTGGGCCAGTGAGTGGAGGGGCTGGGTATTAGTCTGGATAGACTAGAGAAACAAATCCACTGACACTCATATGTGTATAAGAAAGAGGTTTATATACAAGAGCAATTGAACATTGAAAAAACATCCCATTCCAGTCCAAGGTCCTAAGTCCGATATTAGCCGATATGACTGATATCAATCTATAAAGTCCTCTTCAGACTCACAAAACACATGCAATGATACCAGAACAATCCCAGGCTAGCGGGTGCTGAGTCTTGTGTATCTAGTGGTGGTAGAAGCATCTCAGCACTGGCAGGGACCTCTCTGTGGCTTCTCAAGCATCTCTGTACTGGCAGGAGTCTCTACATGACTTTTCTGGTTTCAGAAGTCTGGTTACATCAGGGTAAGCCTATGTGGCTTCTCCTCCAGGATGTCTTCCAGGGAGTCAATCTTGTGTCTTGTCAGTACAGCATCTCCAAGGGACTGAGTGGTGAGTCTCTCACCTCCAAGGGGAGGAATGCAGCTAGATTTCCCAGAATTCTCAGGAGAAAGTCATGCCCACATAGAGATTTCATTGACTATCTTCAGATTGACAGGCAAGACTTCTCCCCTACATTCTTTATCCTCAAACTGACACCAGATTAGGTGACTGCCCCGGGGGTGAAGAGGGGCATTTATTAAATAAAGTAGGGACAGAGAAAAGTAAATTTCTGTCTCAAAATATTTTCTAAGGCCCTGTCAATTTCACCTGTGGGAAGGAGACCAGGGGCTCTTCGGTACTGCTCTCTGAAGCTGAGGGCTCCTGTCCTGCATACCTGGGTCAGCTCAGGAACACAAGCCTCTCCAAGGCCAGTGTATGGGGTCACACCCCTTGGCACAACCAAGGGGAACCTGCACAGCAGAGGACTGAGGACTAGACGTGGCAGGAGTACAGTCTTTCTTCCTACCATTTGCTAGGACTTTATAGATCCGAAAGAGAAAAAAGGGAGTTATTGATAATTCTCAAATGTGAAAATCATCGCAGTCCAGCATATTTTTATGAGAAGGCTTTCCAAAACAACAACAACCCCAAATCAGCTATTTGTTTGAGTCTATCCGGGCTTATGGCGACCTTAAGAGAATGTCCTTTAAACTATTTTGTCTGCCACTCACCGTAAGAAATGAATTCTACACATGTCCCAATAATCATGCAGACACACATGGCATATGCAAGATCAAACCAAGTGTATTATACAATATTTACCTTTCCTATTGATACTAAACCCATTTTCTATTCTATTCTATTCTATTCTATTCTATTCTATTCTATTCTATCCCATCCCATTCCTCCTCACCACAATCCACCCCACCCCACCCCACTCTAACCTAGCCTATTCTGTTTAATTCCTGCGCTCCAGCACTTCCCAACCTGTGGGTCATGACCCCTTTGGGGGTAGAACAATCCTTTCATAGTTGTTGCCCAACTCATAACAGTAGCAAAATTACAGTTATGAAATACAACAAAAATAATTTTATGCTTGGGGAGGGTGGCACCACAACACGAGGGACTGTTTTAAAGGATCATATAGCATGAGGAAGGTTGAAAACCACTACTTTGCTCTGTTTCTGCTGACTCCACTCAATCCACTTTTACTTTTACAAAAACCTAGACCGTGCCCACTAAGTTGATGTGAACACCCACGAGCTGGTCTTCTGATGTACGTAGGGTGGTGGAATCAGAGCGACTCAGTGACACCTAGCAGCAGCAGCAACAGCAGCAGTGTGCTGCAGGTGACGGCCTGGCGGCACAACGGGTACGTCCTCAGCTGTGAACCAAAGAGTTGGAGGTTCAAGGCCCCTGCCCTTTCCTTGGGAGAATGAGGTAACAGCCTGCTGCTATCACCATGACAGTGTCAGGAACCTCCGGGGGCTTCTCTACTGCATTCTGAAATATCAGCACTGACTCAATGGCAGCATGTTTTGTGGAGGAATCGCGTCTGAATTTGTCAGACGTCGGTGCCAGAACAACAATCTTGGAGGTGTGTGTGTGTGTCAGGGGTGGGGGTGGGGGGTGTTCATGAAAAGGTGACTTTTCTCAGTGAGTGACGGCATGTTGAGGGGACGTCCGCCAAGCAAGCACATGAGTGGAGGCAGGAGGTGGAGATCAGCGTGAACTCTCAGTCTGCAGGGGCTCTAAGCCTCCCGTGGGACAACACTGGTGCTGCTGGGACAGGCATCACCCACCGTGTCTTTAGACAAGATTCTTCAGTGGAGAGGGTCTTCATGGTCCCTCGCTGCCCTGGAGGAAGTAAAGTGACTGGCAGGAGGCAGAGAGGGCTTGAAGAAGCAGAAATAAAAGGCAGGCATCATTGTGGAAGGCTGTCCAGTTTGGCCAGAAGCCTCTGCTAGACCTGATGGCCCTCTTTCATCATCTCCCCAAGATGCCGAGACATTCTGCCCACTTCCTGCAGAGAACGTGCACACTGAGAGTCATTCTGATGGCCAATGAATGGGTCAGCACTCCTGAAGCTTCACCGTCCACACTTCTAGGATGTCTCCCATCCTGAGGTACCAGAGGAACCCCCGGGAGGTGCACTCCTTGAATGCCCTCGGCGACTAACCAGAAGGGTGAAGGTGAAGCCTGCCCTAAGACACCTCAATAAACTCAGTGACTGCAAACCCTGGGGCACAGGTCCCTGTGGCCACACGTGGGACTGAAATGAGCCAGTCAACGTAAGGGCGTTGGGTAAGTGTGGGATGAAGACGGGACTTTTCCACATCATATACTCTAAAATATTAAGCAAGCAATTTACCAACATGTAGTGTGCTAGTTAAGTTAGCTGTTCTCACTGAGGCTCCCAGTTTTATAAGGTTTTCATATGACTCATGATGAGGCTGGCTAAGATAGCTAATCTCCCTGATGCTCCCAGTTATCTGAGGACTTTGCATGACTCAAGTTAGGATAATGATCTGCTTCTCTCCAGGCCTATGGGTGGGATTCAAGAGCCATTGCCAATGACCCCTAACAAGACAGACCTGTTCACCACCCCTGAGAATATGAAGTCTTTCCTTATCACATCCCTCTCCTCTTCTTCACGTAGGCATCCCTAAACCATTATCACCTTATAGCCCTTAAAACAGCCCTCTCTTGAGACAAGTCCTGACCAGTGGCTATAGAACTTATGTGTCCCCTGTAATGCTATTTAAATGGGGAAAATTAATGTTCGTTCTCCCTCTCCACACAGACCACCATATGGGGCAGAGGTGAGCATGCTACCATGATGTGATATATGTCTGACTCTTATTGTTTCTCTCTCTCTCTCATGTTCTCTCTATCCTTATTATAATAAATAATAATTATCGCTGCACAACTGCCTGTTGAACCCTTGCTGTGAGTGTATCAGAAACCGGCCACTTCTGATAGGTAAGACTTCTGAAGACCATCTTGAAGAGTGGATGGGTACCATCAGAAAGGCTTACGTCAAGAGGTGGTTTTCTGTACGTGATGCACTTACTGGTGGGAAAGTCCTTATGAATGGGGAAGTGGACTTCCTATTCCATATTTTCAGAGGCGACTGTTTGTATACATGGTGAGAAAGAAATCAACTCAAGTTGTAGCACCCAAAAACTGTTGTTTTTGTCCTTTCTTTGTTCTAGAACTGGGGCATTTTGCTTATGACCTCTTTTCCCAACACAAACACTGTTGGGAAATGGAAGCGACAGGCTGTCCTTTGTGGATGACTCGCAGGCAGCTCGTTGCTCTCCAGGCTGATAAGAAGCTAGGGAACAGATCCCGTGATTACCTTTGGTAGCAGTAGAGACAAATTTGTGTCCCTTTACAATGTCTGTCAAGAGGAACAGGCGATGAATCACAGCCAAGTGGCATTTTCTATTTAGGTCCAAGTGACCAATCTTGTGCAAACTGCCTCCCTATGACTCATGCCAGCTTTTTAAGATTTTGATTAACCACGGTTGATGAATCCTTGTCAATCCCACTTGAGGGTGTGCACAAGTCATCACGATTATTAGTAAGAGGCGCAGCCTTCATCTGGTTCAGAATGTAATTATCCTTTCCTTCCGGCTCCCGCGTCTCCTGAGAAGATGGACGACGTGTTGATGGCTTGAAGGAGTTCCCTTGTGAACACTGGCAAAGGCCATGCTTCTGGAATTCCCACATCTGGAGTCCCTGGGTTAGGTGGTAGGCTTAGGCCAAATGTGTAAACCTCGTGAGGGGACTTTAAGAAAACGTTATGACATATTTGATAGAAATTGAAGAGAGATGACAATCATGTAGAAGGTTCCAGATGATCTCATGTTGTTTCCAGCAATTGGAGCTTAGCTTTTGTTGGTTTGCCGTCCTGCTCAGGGTCAGTTCCTTCTGCCTCTGGTTACAAATCTGGTCCCTGTATCTGATTAGGTCATGGGTCTTATGTTAACCAATATAAATTGACTGTGAAATGAGATCGTCCCAAGAGGAAACAGGCTTAGGAAGGGTTAGTAAGCCGCTTGTCCAGAAAGGAGTTGGCTGGGAGGCCATGGGAGTCGTCCGTGGAGTCCAAGGAGCCTGTGGTAGCTACACAATTTCATGTCACTGTGAGAAACAGGTCATAGGGTGGAGGCTAGTTAATCAGGATGCAGCCTGATGGATGCCTCCTTGTGGGCATGGCCTTCTCATGAGAATTTCCTCTCTTCCTCCCTGGAAGTGGGACACATTCTCTCTCTGTTTTATCTTCCTGCTGACAAGTCACGTGGAGCCACACTGATAGGTAACCAGAGCCCTCTGGAGATGCTTTTACTGAATATACAAGACTTTCCATCCACAGGACTGTGATCTTCCTGCATTTGGCATCATTGCATGTGTTGTGTGAGTCTGAAAGAAACATACAGGCTAATATCAGACTTGTGGATTTGATCTGGACAGAACTGGAGTGTTTTCTTAATACTCAATTACTCTTTGATATAAAACCCTTTCTTATACATCCATGAATGTCCCTAGATTTGTTTCTTTCGTTGGCCCAGACTAACACAGTCCATGAAGGCCAAGGAGATAGGTGGAGATCTGAGGGAGCTCTCAGCCCACACAGGCTGTAAGCTTCTCATGGGGACGCCATTGATGCTGGTTGAACAAACATCACTCCAGACAATGTCTTCAGACCAGTGGAGAAGCTAGATGAAGCCCATTCCCCATCAGAATAGGTGCTCTCCTATTGGTGGAGAGGTCCATGGCTCAAGCAGCAACATCCTGGTGTTGTGTGAATTTGATAGGCTGGCACACATTTGTGGGTGCCCAGTCACATTTCAGAGAGGAATAAGAGGACCTTGAATTTGAAATCAGAGAACTTTCAATGCCATGCTCGCCTCCCCAGACCTATGCGCACATCCAGAAGGAAGGCAGGTTCAGGAACAGCGGGCTTGGGTCAAAAAACCCCACTGCTCATTTACCACTTTGGCACTCAGTTCTCATCTGCAGAATGGGGTGGGGGGTGGGGAGGCCAGTCCTCATGCCCTGATTCGATCAGCATGGAGGGCATTCAGCGAGGCCATGACTTTGTGTTTGGAGGAGAGCCATGCTCAGGACATCACCTCTGAATGTGGAGTAGACGATGCCCATCTGGGCCAGGGATGGCACAGTCCTTGAAATTCCCAGCCAGGCATGAGTTGGTTGCTGACAAAACCAGGATGTGGATCGTGAGGGCCTGTTCCATGTGAGGGGAGTAGCCACTGGATACTTGATAGCAGGCACTGGAAACCAGACCTTTGCCTTGATTCATGCCAGGTCGATACTCTGTAAGAATCCACATTTCCACCCAGACAAACCAAGTCGAGTTGACCTTTAAACTAGATTGCGGATGATCTGGATGTGTATGTAAAATCTATAGGAATCTGTAGGAATCTATAAGATGTGCCTGGTGTCTTGTGAATGGGTTGACTCTGATTCTGTCTCCCTGAGTGTAGAAAGGCAAGTCCACGCAGGGAATTGAGCCAGCATGAATTGCTTCAACCCCCGACTGGAAACATTCTGGAGGAGGCTCTGATTTAGAATCAGGTGGACCTTTATGTGACAGCCCACCCCCCCCAAGTCAACCCCTCTTTGGACAAGGGGCTTCACCTTCCCGAGCCTCGTTTCTTTGCAGGGGAACTCAGCTCCCAGGTCCTGCACAGCGTGGCACAGGAAACTATGGCTCAGCAGAGCCTGGAGGGCTGAGAGCTTCCAGGAAGCAGACTGCCACCTGTTTCTTGCTGGGTACAAACCACCCACCTTTCAGAGAGCAGCCCAGCATCTAACAAGTGTGCCATGGCAGTCCCTTGAGTCAACAGCTGTGGCCTTATATGAAGGAGCCCTGGTGTCGCAATGATGAAATGCTCGGCCACAAGTTGGAACCCACCGGCTGCCCTGAGGGAGGGAGATGTGGCAGTGGGCGTCAGATACAAAGGTGGACAACCGTGGACACTCTACAGAACAGCCCTACCCTGCCTTCTGAGGTCTACGCAATCAGTGAAAGTGAGTTTGGTTTTGGGTTGCCTTAAATGGAAGGAGGAGAAAACAACTAAGATGGAGAAGGGCCTTAAACGCTGGTGTAAACACGAGGTTCACATGCCTGAAGAGATCTCGCATCTTCATCAGGCTAAGGCACCGTGTGCACCAGCCATCCAGAACTCATGGAAGACACCATTTCTACCTGTGCTGTCCTTAAAGACTTAATTTCTGCCAAAGACATGGGGCGCAGGGATGGGCTGGATCCTTTGCTCCCCTCCTCTTCTTGCTAGCACCTAATGAACCCATGCCTGGAGCCAGCCCTGATGGTGTTATGAATTAGGTTGCTAGCCCCAAAGTCAGCGGTTCAAAACCAGGAAGAAAGATGAGGCTTTCTTGGAAACACAGAGGGACAGTTCTACCCTGTCCTGTAGGGGCGCTGTGGGGCACTGTGAGTCGGCATTGGCTCGAGGCTAAGAGTTTGGTTTGGGTTCACAGAGCCCACCTCATTGGCCACCATGGTGGGGAGCTGGGTTTCTTCTCACTCTGTCACTGGAGAGAGAGGAGCAGCCAGGGGAAGTGACCTTGGAAAGAAGGCAGAGACAATCCTGAGGAAATGCACAGGAACCCCGACCACCCCAGGCCTGGACTCATATTGCTCTCCATTCCCTGTCCAGAAATGCCATCCTTTTCCAGGTCACTTTAAGTCCAAGAGCCCACTGAGATGTTAACGTGCAGTTAGCCTGGGACACCGACTGACGTGAAGTCCGGTTAGAGGCCCCGTTCCAGCGATAAGAATGGAGGGTTCTTATTGGCTCTGTTGTTTCAGATATGTTCAGGAGATAAACATAATTGATAAGAAGGAAGCCGCCTCTCGCTTGACTCAGGACTCTGCTCTTGGAGGCACATTGGAGGACGTCCTGAGCAGGCCACCGGGGACGGGGAACTGACATCATTGTTGACTTTGGAACATGATCTGGGCTCCTTAGAGGAAGGGCAGTGTCTCCACCAAGCGTTTTCCTGGAATGAGCCACAAGCGGTCATTTTCCTTGGAGCTGAAGTCTGGAGTGAATCGATGCATCTGTGAAGATCAAGTTGGAACAGGGCAAAGAAGCAGGCTCAGCAGTGGGGCTGGAAGGGATCCTCTGGGTCTGTGGGTCCGAGGAGCTCCTGGAATAAAATTGGTTCTGGAAGAAGAGAAACCAGGAGCTCACACAGAGGGTCTTAGACAAAGATCCGGTTCCGGAGAACGGCAGTAACTGGGGTCTAGAAGGGTTTGTCACACAGAACATCTGTACCTTGCCAGACAGGCTCCATGTCTTCCTGCCAGAGTTCAGGATGAGATGGCTGCTGCTCCAATACTCTCAGAGATGCAGGAAGCAAGAAACAGCTGTGGGCTGGGGTCTGAGAAACCCAGCAGCGGGTTGGAGGACTCCCCTATTCTGAAGGATCATGGCCGGGTCGAAGCTGCCAGGTAGGAAGGAGGGACCACCCTCTCCCTGGTCATGGATGCTTCCAGGGTTCTGGACACCAGGAAGTCAAAGTGCACCCCAAGAGGCAGTGGAGAGGCCCGTGTTTAGCAGCAAGTTGGTCAAACTGTCTTTCCTCAAACTCCCAGAAATGGCTGGACCAGGGTCGGATTTTCCTCTGAGTACACACTGGCTCCTTGTGTTTCCTTACTCATCTGTAGAGAATTGTTTTGCCTTTTCCCACCCACCAAAGATTCTGCTTCTAGGTCTGACTGGCATGTGTCTCACTCCCAGGACCAGAGCACCTTCCTAGATGTGTTGGTCCAGGTAGACTAGAGAAACAATTTTGTAAGCATGCACATGTATACAAGAAAGAGTTTTATGCACAAGAGCAACTGTACATTAAGGAAACATGCAAGTCCAGTCCAGTCCAAGGTCATAAGTCCGATATTAGCCCATATGTCCAATACCAATCCATAATTCCTCTTCAAACTCAGGAAACACATGCATTGACCCCAGGACAATCAAGGCCAGTGGGTGTAGAGTCTTATGTATCCAGTGGTGGTAGAAGCATCTCAGCACTGGCAGGGGGTCATCCCATGGCTCCTCCAGTTTCCAGGGCTCAGGGTCTATCAGGATGCTGCCACATGTCTTGTCAACGGCAGCATCTCCCAGGGAGTCAGCCTAGAGATAGTGTCCAAGCGAGTGTTGTCAGTGGAAGGTCTCCAAGGACGTCAAATGAGAGAGACAGCATCTCTGCCTCCAAGAAGGAATCACCACATTTTCCAGATTTCTCAGAGGAGAAAACCAGGCCCACACAGCGGTCTCATTGGCTCTCTCCAGATCGACAGGCTAGACTCCACCTCTACACTTGTAATCCTCAAAGTGACACCATTTTAGGTGACTGCCACGCTAGAGAACCCCACATCCTTTCCAATGTATGATCTCTGACAGGGGTGGCATAGCCTGAAACCTAGCCAAGCACAGGCTCACTCGTCTATGGTGAACCCCCTGCCATGCTGTCAATGCTGAGTCATCGTGACCGTATAAAACACAGAAGAAGTGCCTCTGTGAGTTTCCAAGATTATAACTGTCTATGGCAGTATAAAGTCCTACCTTTCTTCTTTGGAGCATCTAGCGGTTTCAAAATGCCAACCTTGCTGTTAGCAGGGCTCCTTCTGCAGTGAGCCATCTACCATCTTCTCACCACCTCCAAGGTTCTGTCTTCTGACTGGGGTTCGGCTGGTGTCTGTCTCCTTTCCAATCTGTGGCAGTTACATAATCTCCTTGAGTGAAGGGGTGGGGTCTAGACTGTCAGTCACATCATAGCCAAGGAGACCTCTGTGTGGGCAGGACCTTCTCCTGAAGAGTCTGGAAACTTCTGTTGTCCTACCTGGAGGTGGGATACACACTCTCTCCGCTTCTCATTCTGTTGACGAGCCGCACGAAGCTAGGCTGTTGGCAGCTAGAGCCCTGGAGCTGGAGGAGCCACACATAACTCAGAGCCCTGTTTCCAATTTAGAGTCCCTGGCAGGCACTGAGCACCCAAATCAATGTGAAATTGTTTACCACAGATTAATAAGTAGGCACAAGTCAGCCTGTGCTTTCTCTGCTTATAGAATAAACTGATCCTGGGCTAAGAAGTCTCCTATGCAAAATGTAGATGCTCTGTCCACTTTAATAGGCATGTAGACACTGCGAATTGCCTTGGTTTTTCTATCTGGACTTGTTTCCTGAAAAGAAATGGATCCTACCACTCAGTTAGGCTCTTGGTTCCCAGCTCGGTCCTCTCTGGTTCAGGGAGGACAAGACCCAGGGATTGGGCAGTGCTACCTCCACTGACAGGGAATGTGATTAGCAGGGCTAACCATTCACAGATTGAGTTTTTCTATGAAATGAAATGCAGTCTACTGATAAAACCCAACAAAAAGCTTTCACTGACATTGAGTTGAGCCTGTAGGACAGGGTTGGACCATCCCTGTGAATTTCTGAGACTTACCTCTTTACAGAAATAGAAAGCCCTGTTGGGAGTCTTGGACCCCTGACCTTGAGGTTAGGGGCCCAACTCGTCACCTCGACTCAACCCCAAAACCAAATTCGCTGTCACCAAATTGATGCTGACTCACAGCGACCCTATCGGATGGGGTAGAAGGACCCACAACTCACAGATGCAGGCAAACAAACGACCTTTAATGTTACAGGATCATGGACCTAAAACACAGGTGTGGGGAAGGTGGAAGACATTGTTTCTGCTGTTAGCACTGACAGAGCCCATGAGGATACAGCCAAACACTAGATACAGGCCTGACGCGGTGACAACCAGGAGCAAAAGGGTCCCTGCACCCCTCGGCAGAGCTCGCCCCAGCCAGTGTGTACCTGGGAAGTCCTGCTTGAAGTCTATGCCTCTTCTTCTTGCTTCCCTTGCTTCCTATCTGAGAACCCACTCATCTCCAGGGCCTTGAACTGCTTCATTCTGTTTGACTCCTGCTGAGAAGGCACATGTCTACCATGGGGGCACAGAATCCGAATCCAGTTTAACACAATCCCCGATGGATTCGTCTTAACCTGCGGGCCTGATACAGCCTATGTGGGGTTCAATGGGGATTCTCAGTGAGGGGGCCCAACAGGAACGAACTGGCGTGAATACAACATCTTCTCTCCCACCCCCTCTTTTCTTCACTTCTCCTTTTTCTCTTTCAGAATTGACTCGATGGCAGTGAGCTAGCTTTTTCTTTCGAGTGGATTATTGTCTGCCTCCCCATATTTGAAAAACTCCAGTCTGCTGTAGCCATGACGAAAACCGGAAGGGCCAGCCTGAAGCCCTGGTGTTGCCCTTCCTCCTGGTGCTGTGGAGAGGGACTGTCTCCCCAGCAGCGCACCCTTCTGACAGAAGGGAGGCGATGGTAGACAGTTTGATGACAGGGGCTCTCTGCTGGGGAGCGTCTGTCCAAGACTGCGAAGAGCCATTTTAGAGGGCCTGGGAATTTGCAAGAGCTCAGCAGCTTAGCCCAGTAAGGCATGTGCGGCTGAAGAAGGCCTCAGAAAGAGAACCACGGAGGAGATGACACCAGCCCTCACCAGTCAACGGCCATCCAGCTCACCGTGATCACTGCGAGTGTATCAGACTAGAACTGTGCCCTCCAGGGCTTCTCCAGGGCCACTTGTTCGAAAGTTGACGACCAGCACTTCCTGCCAGGTGCCTCTGGGCGGGTTTGAACAGCCATCCTTTTGGTCGATGCCATAATGAGACACACCACCTGAGAGAGGAGCCCTGCATCACTATCAGGTACGATGGAGTCTGTTCTAACTTATGACAACACCACCTACAATAGACCAAACCACCACCCGGCCACACGCCCACCTCACAGTGGCTGTTTGGCTGGACATCTTTGCTGCAGTCCTGGAGTGTGTCCCTCTCCTTGAGAATCTTCCTCTTCTGGCCGGTCCTCTATTTTCCCCAGCACGGTGTACGCCATTCACTGCTCAATTTATGGACCGCTGCTTCCACGAGCCAGATGAAATTCTGGACAACATTCAGAAGTAGAGTCTCTCCTTTATACCTGGGGAGGCACAAGACAGGTGCCCTCTGCCGCCTGGCTTCTCCCATGAAAGCTGAGCACCAGGGCAGAGGACGGAGTTCTCAGAGGCAGCAGCAGGCACCAAAACTGGAAGGATGTTTTCAGCTTCGGCGACTCTGGCTCCAGAAGCTCTTGCTGTTGGTGTCCAGCCAGTGGAGTTTCCAGAAATCAAATGGGCCAGCAGAGGAAGTTGCTGTTAGGGAGGGCGTGCAGAGCTGAGGAGCGCCATTCCTGGTCCACTCAGAGCTGCGGTTGCTCGATCCTCAGGCTGCGGAGGCAGCAGGAAACAGGGTGCTGGGTGAGGGCAGGCTCTGGTGAGGTCATGGGCAAAAGAAAATCTGTCGAAGAGCGGGGCAGGGTGGGGAAGCTCGACTGCCCAGGAAGTTCTCTCTGTGAACTACTGTGACAAATGATTCGAACTACACTGTTCGACAGGAGAAGGTGTTTCCTTCCCCTCCTTTTGACCAAGGTGGAGGTGGCCCTGACCTGTCTTTTCCCTGTGCCAGAGGACACTTGTTGGGTCCGCAATGGTTGGAAGGATGGTGGGAATGTTGGTAGGTCCACCCAGGCATCGCGCAGTTCTGGTGCGCGAGTGAAATCCTTCCTGGCTGGCAGATCGTAAAACACACCCACATAGAACAAAGAAAACCTGCCTTCGAAACTGGATGCGGTAACCAGTTGTGGGGGTTCCTTCTCAGGGGAGAAAGTAAGTACTTGATGGACACATGGGATCCTCCTCGTTAATTAGGAAGGCCTATTTATTTCTAGAACTTACAGAAAGAAGGGGTCTTGGCCCGGGTAGGATGAAGGGACATAGAGGCTGAGGCCCTGGGAGGGTCTCCCTTGGCTCTGCTCTGTGCCTGGGAGACTCACTCATCCTGCCCCCAGCATTCCCCATGGTCCGTCTGGAGGCGTTCCTGGGTGTGGGATATGTGTGTGTGGGGGGGGGGTGTGGGGGTTGGGGGGGAAGGACTCTCAGCTGAGAATTTGTCCATGCCCCATCTCTCTGTCCCACCCTGGTCATTCTCACAAGATTCCCCACTTTTCCCTACTGTCATTGCACCCTTACTAGACTATAGTCTAATGCCAACACCATTCGGATGTGTGCTGGGAAAGAAGACGAAGCAAAACCACGTGACTGCTGTTTATGTGACGGTCACTTTGTTGTGGTGGAAGTGGACCCTCAAGATTCCTCCCCCTGCCCCCTGCAGAGCCATTGAATTCTTCAGGTGTTGGCTGAACATCCCATGCCACCTCCACTTCCTCTATTGGCCAAAGGAAGCCGGAGGTGCGGCCCAGGTTCAAGGGAGGGGATACAGACTCAACTGTCAGAGGGAGAGGCAGCCTGTGGGACTGGGAGGGAAGGGACTGTGTTTGCTTTTTTTGCATCAGGAGCCAAGGCCAGGGAAGCAATGCCTTGGGGGAGACTAATCCCCCTGCCCCTTTCTTTGGAATAGCCAGAGCATGGTCTTCAGAGGGCACCAGGACTCCAGTTTCTGGTTTCCATCGCAGTTGTAGGGATTTGGACTAGGACGCTCAAGTGGTCACCCTTCCTGCTCTGTGGAAGGCAACCTCCTGGGAGAGTCAGCTCCTAGAAAGGAAAAGCCAGAGACACAGGGCTTCGTGGCCATGTCTGGAGGGTGGACCTATAATCTGCCTGCCCCCTCTTCCCTTGGCGTGAGTCAACACTCCTTCTGTGCGGAAGTCACCTTGGATTTGGTCTCTGACATTTGCAACCCACACAATCTTCGCAGACCCAGCCCAGCCCAGGAGACTGACGACAGTCATTCTTAGACATTGTTTGCCCAACGACATGACTCATCCAGGCACTAAAAGCCCCAAACATAGGAACCATGGCCTTTTCATCTCCCTGCAGATCTCTTGAGACTTTTAGGCCGTTATCCAAAGCCCTAGCTCACCTTCTGCTCTCCAGTCTCCATCCATCCATCTGTCCATCCATCCATCCATCCTGTAGGCCCATATCTTCTTTCAATCTCCATTGTGGTGCTTGTTAGGGGCCATGGATGGGTTCCCACTCTTAGCAACCCTTTGTCCCACAGAAGGAAACACTGTCGGTCTAGGAGTCCATCTTTGGGAGCCCATTGCTGCAGTCACTGTGTCCCTCCCCTGACATGACGTCTTTTTCCAGAGACTTGTCTCTCCTGACATGTCCCAAAGTCTATGAGACAAAGGCTCACCATTCTTGCCTCTCAGGTGCATTCTGACTTGAATTCTTCTAAGACAGATCTTTTCATACTTTGGGAAGTTCCTGGTGCTCTCCATATTCTTAGCCAGGGACAGAGTTGGATGTAGTCATTGTTTAGCATAGGGCAGTTCTAACATGTCCTTCCATCCCTACGTTTGTTTTCTTACAGTATGCCCCTACACAGCACTGTGATGTTTAAAAACTACATTAAATCATGCCATGGTTAGAATCCATGATTGATAGTGCCAAAGATAGACTGTGGGGCCCGGGCATGGCACCCCATTAGACTTGACCCGAAAACACTCCTAAAGGTCAACAAACAGACCTTGAACTATTTTCAGGCGTTCCTCTTTTTTTTTTTTGTCATTGGTTTGTTGTTGTTGTTGTTTTGTTTCTTTGTCTTGCTCTGTTTTGGTTTTTTGTGTGTGTGTGCATATTATGATCTCTGCAGGTCTATCTAGATAAGATAGGCAGGGTAAGCAATCTTGAGGAGAAAACAACAGACCGATGGTTTAGCGGGGACGTGGGAGAGAGGAAGGTGGGGGAAAGGAAGTGGGTGTTAGCAAACCCAGGGACAAGGGAACCAAAAGTGATCCAAAATCGATCATCAGGAGGGTGTAGGAGGCTCGGTAGAGTTTGATTAAGGGCAATGTAAACATGAGGAATTAATAAACTCAAATATAAGCTGAATGTGGGGAAATAGATTTATGTGCATATATTTATAGGTTTAGTTATTAAGGTAGCAGGTGGGCCTTGGGCCTCTACTCAAGCACTCCCTCAATGCAAGAACATTTTGTTCTATCAAACTGGCATCCCTTGATGCTCACCTTCATGACATGATTGCTGAAGACAAAGTGGGTGCATAAGCAAATGTGGTGAAGAAAGTTGATAGTGCCCGGGTTTCAAAAGATATAACATCTGGGGTCTTAAAGACTTGAAGCTAAGCAAGTGGCCATCTAGCTGAGAAGCAACAAAGCCCACAGGAAGAAGCTGAATGACTTGTGTGATCACAAAATGTTGAAGGGATCAGGTATCAAGCATCAAAAAACAAAAAAATCATATCATTGTGAATGAGGGGGAGTGTAGAGTGGAGACCCAAAGCCCATCTGCAGGCAACTGGAAATCCCCTTCATAAGGATTTTGGGGAGGAGATGAGCCAGTCAGGGTGCATTATAACATTGATGAAACATAAAACTTTACTTTAGTTCTTAAATGCTTCCTCCCCTTCCCCCATTATCATGATCTCAATAACTATCTTACAGATCTGTCTAGGCCAGAGGATGTACATTGGTACAGATCAGAGCTAGAAACATGGGGGATCCAGGACATATAACCCCCTCCAGACCAATAACGAGAGTATTCAACCCAGCAAGGGAAGGGTGGGGGTGGGGGGTGGGAGGGAGAACCAATCACAATGATTTACATATAAACTCCTCCTTGGGGGATGGACTACAAAAAAAGTGGATGAAGGGAGGCATCAAACAGTGTAAGACATGAAAAAATAATAATTTATAAATTACCAAGGGTTCATAAGAAAGGAAGAGCGGGAGAGGGAGGGGGGGAAAGAGATGCTGATACCAAGGACTCAAGCAGAAAGAAAATATTTTGAAAATGATGATAGAAACCCGTATACTAATGTGCTTGATACAATGAGTGTATATTTGGATTATGATAAGAGTTGTACAAACACCCAACAAAATTATTTTTTAAAAAAAGAATCCACGACAGGATCAGGATGGGACATTATGATCTGTAGGGTCTTCCTTGACTGCTTTGGGGGAGGGGTGAGTAGACCACCAGGCCTTTGCTGAGTTTGGAAACTCCCTTGAATCCTGCTTAGCCACACAGCAATGCAAGCCTCCACTGACCGAAGGGTGGTAACTACCTTTGGGCGCATTGGCCAAGAATCAAACCAGAGTTTCCCACAATGGAAGTGAGAATTCTACCTGCCCACTGAGAACTCGCCTTTGCTTTTTCATGGTTTCATCTAAAAATCTAAACAGTTCCATGCCGTCTGCAAGCCCTCAGTCACCTGACTACCTCTCCAAAGTCAGCCCTCAGTCTCTTCATCCCAACCTCATTGGCTTGTGTTCTGGGAACACGCCTGATGGTCCTGCCCACAAGTGGTTCCCTCCCACCTCTCCCACCACCCCCAACAGTGGAGTTCCAGGACCGGGAGCCCTGATGGCATAGTGGTGACACTCATGGTTGGCTCATAATGACCCTACAGGACAGGGAGCAACTGCCCCTGTGAGTTCTTGAGACCAAAACTCTTGGCAAGAGTGGAAAGCCTCCTCTTCCTTCTGAAGAGCAACTAGTGATTTCGGACTGCTGAACTTCCAGGTCAAAGTCCAACTAGTCACCCAGCACAGAACCGGACCTCACGCCTTACAAAGCAGAGTGAAAAAGAAGACGGTGCGTTGACAGCATATGCAGCCAACCCATTGTGATGATGGTAGAAGACCCGACCCGGGCAGAGTTTCATTCTGTGGCGCACAGAGTCTCTGTGCATCAGAAGAGACTCCACTGTACATAACAGCGACGACATGATCCCCATGCATCTAGAAAAGGGTGAAGCCAGTATGGAAACCAGGATATGCCTGCCTCCCCAAGGCAACCCCTTTCAACTTCAGCATCCCCCGGTATTGGTTGTCTAGTGCTGCCATCATAAATGACCATACACTGAAAAACTCAAGCTCTACCAGCAGGCCTCTTCTGACTCATAGTGACTGTGGGGCACTGGAAAACTGTATGGGGGTGGTACACTCTCTCTTTCTCCACAATGCTGCTGGTACTTTGAACGACTGAGCGTGCAGCCAGCAGCCCAGCACCACCATGACCCTTAGCTGGATGACATTTTCTCCCAGTCCCACAGCCCCATCTTTCTCCCACAGGATGACTGCCCTGGCAGCTCAACATTTTACCATGGCACCCCCAGGACTCCTTTCCTGGGGGCCAGAAGTTTGAATTGAGGGTGCTAGCAGGACCATGGTCCCAGAAACCTCTAGATTCTAGAATATCCTTCAGTGTCTCTTGTAGCTTTCGGTGTTTCCAAGCTCTCCAGGGAATCACTCCAATCTCTGCCATCCCCGTCCCCTGCCTGCCTTCCCTCTCTGTTTGTGTGGCTTTTTCTCTTGTTGATAAGGACAGCCGTGTGGCGGCTACCTAACATCCTGTCAACTTGAGCAAAAAGTGGTGGAGGTGTCAGGTAGTTAGAGCAGGAACCAGAGTGGCCATGGGGCATGCTCAGAAAATCAAGCTCCCGGCCAGGAAGGGGTGGTAACCTGCATTAGCCTCATCCAGGCCAGGTGAATTTAAGTCAGCCAGTGGGGTCAACCAGTATCATCGACCATGCCTCCCAGGGGAGGGACTGAAAAGCCAGGATCTGAAACCCACCAGGTTGCTTTTCCCAGCTGTGATTCCTCTGGTCTCAGGACACCATGTGCAGTGTGAAGTGCCCCAAGGGAACCCGGGTAAAACCTGAAACTTCTTCCATCCTTTATAAAACTCACTTGGATCACAATCCACAGTGAATTCTTTCTCATGTGAAGCCAAGGACCAAGGGGTTTCTCATATGAGAGATCTAACGGAGTCTAGCCTGTCAATCAGGTTATAGCCAATGAGGCCTCTGTGTGGAGATAGCCTTCTCCTGAGGATTCTGGAAGTCCTGTCTTTCTCCCTGGAGGTGGGACACACACTCTCTCTGAATGGCATTCTCATTGACAAGCCACATAGAGTTATACTGAT
>PVJH01021775.1:0-37923 GCA_004026705.1 Nesogale talazaci
GAAAGACAATGGATGAGCTTCTTCCACTATTTATACCTGTCCCTCACTGCAATACCAGTTGTTAACCCTTGCGTTACTGAAGAAGTTGCCTTTGGCACAGGTGTGAGAGAAGCCTGGCCTGTGTCCTCATAGACTCAGTTAGCCACGGTTATTCTGAGAAGATCAGAAAAGAACCAAGTAGGAAATAGGAAAAGGCAACACAAGGTCTCGCATACGTTTTCATGGTAACTTGCTGTCATGTTAATCTCTCTTCTTTTGAAATATGTTCCCCAGGAGCATTTGTGTGCAGAGCAGCTTTGTGTTCCCTATATCCAATTCCCCCCTTGTTCACACTGAGATGGGTGGGCTCTCTGGGAACTTCCAGAAGAGCACCATGTCACTGATGTCTTTTGCAAGGGCTTTCCACCATGAGCACATAGGAGGAAGACCTCGTTTTGCTGCATTTCACCTGGGTGTGCTTTGCAGACTGAGGGTTTTTATTCACCTGCTTATAGTTCTACACATGGAAGGCTTGTGGAAACTCTGTTGGTTGCCATTTTCCCAACAATTCCAACAGCATGTGCTTGCTTCATGTCTCCGTGTCCCATTTGGGTCATGTTCATGACACTGCAGCCCAATGAATAGACTGTACATGGTCCTTCCCTTCCCCCCCTTCCCACGAACCCCCCAGTCCCACCAAGTAGAGTTCAACTCCTAGCCGTCCTAGACGGGGCTCCTGGGACAGTGATTCTTCACGTGAGCAGACAGCCTCATCTTTCTCCTGAGGAGCAGTTAGTGCGCTTGCTTCCCTTGTTGATCTTGAGACTAGCAGTCCAGTGCTTAACCCACCATGTCACCAGGGCTCCTTTAATGGATTCTGTTGCATTGTCAGGCTATGGAATTGGATAAAGGTCAAAATGACGCTATGCTTAGCTGAAGGAGCCACCACCCTGTCCGGGACCATCCTCACCGTTGCTGTGCCTGAGCCCGTGTGGCAGCCCCTCTGTTCCTCCACCTCCTTGAGAGTCCTCCTCTTTTCCCTCCCCCACTACTTGACCAAGTCTATACTCTCTCTATGCACTTCAAACCCAACCCAAACCCATGGCCATCATGTTGAGTCTGATGC
Source organism: Nesogale talazaci (assembly GCA_004026705.1). Classification (NCBI taxonomy): domain Eukaryota; kingdom Metazoa; phylum Chordata; class Mammalia; order Afrosoricida; family Tenrecidae; genus Nesogale; species Nesogale talazaci. The sequence goes on from PVJH01021775.1 coordinate 1,106, forward strand.
TTGGCGATCCTGTAGGCCAGGATAACACTGCCCTTGTGGTTTCCCGAGGCGGTATCTCTTAACAGGACCAGAATGCCTGGCCTTTCTCCTGTGGAAAAGATGGTGGTTTCAAACTGTTGACCTTTTGATTAGCAGTCCAAGTTGTAACTACTGCACCATCAGGGCTCCGAACTTCAATGCACTGGGAAAAAAAAAAAAGACATAAACTTCTTACGATTCACTTTATTGTGATAATCGTTCTTGCTGTGGTCTGTGTAGATCAGAGGTCTTCAACCTGTGGGTTGCGACCCCTTTGGAGGTCAAATGACTCTTTCACAGGGGTCACCTAAGACCATCGAAAAACAGATATTTCCCATGGTCTTAGGAACTGAGACACCACTCCAGGTGGGTCCACCCACATGCAGATATGCCCATGCTGCATCATGCTGTAAGAAAAAAATTTCACTTACTTGTCATTAGAAATAAATATTTCACAACATATAATGACATATTGTTTTTGGGATTAGTCACTATGCTTTAATTACGTTCAATTTGTAGCAATGGAAATACATCCTGCATATGAGATATTTGCACGACGATTCATAACAGTAGCACAATGACAGTTATGAAGTAGCAATGAAAATAATCTTATGGTTGGGGGGTCACCACAACATGAGGAACTGTCTGAAAGGGTTACAGCATTAAGACGGTTGAGAACCACTGATGTAGAGCATTGCAAACAATCGATAACATCGTGGAATTCAAGAACACTTCCTCGTGCTCGTGTGGGATGTGTACATGGACCAAGAGGCAGTCCATGCAACAGAAGAGGAGGATATTTGTGAATGGTCAGAAGAACAAACGAATCTGTCTTAGCAATGGGCAGCCAGAATGCTTCTTGGAAATGAGGATAGTGAGACTTTGTCTCCTGTACTTTGGATAATGTGATCAGGAGAGATCAGGCCCTGGAAAAGAGCACCGTGTTTGGTAAAGGTGAGAAACAGCAAAAAACTCACAAGTGTTTTGAGGAGATGGTGTGACACAGCAGCTACCACCCTGGGCTCAAACAGTGCAGCAGTGAGGAGGATGGCACAGTGAGGAGGATGGCACAGGCAGTGTTTGGATCTACCATGCATTGGCTGACTATGTATGAATCAGAGCCAACTCAACCACCTAACGATCTAAACCACAACAAGCAGCAGCAGTGTGGGACCAAACCCACATGATCTCAGAGTCCGGCCCTGCACACAGATTTGGGGTGATACCGGTAGCTTCTCTTTGCCCTTCAAGAGCTACTTCTTATCCTCATTCTCTTAGAGTGGTTCTCAACCTGTGGGGGTCGAAGGATCCTTTCACTGGAGTTACCCGATTCATAACAGTAGCAAAATCACCGTGATGAAGTAACAATGAAAATAATTTTACGGCTGGGGAGTAGGGAGGTCAAGACAACACCATATGAAAGGACTGTGGCGTGAAGAAGGTGGAGAACCACTGTCCTGGGGGATCTTGGTGGGAACACTCAACTGTCAGGGTCTGAAGGAGTTCACTTCCTGCGTCATGGTTGGCGGGAATGCCAACCGATCTTGCTTCCTCAGGGTTTAGCCATCATCCTGGACCAACTCCCCAATCCATTTGCTGATAAGAAACCTATACTCATCTGTATATTTGGAGTGCTTCCTTAGACTGAGGGACCTTGGGTGGCCAGCTTTGTCCCATGCACCTGTAAGACTGTTGTGAACTGTCTTAGCAAGTCTAGGTCATCCACACCTTCCTCTCTCTGCTCAACATGCAAGTCTCCTGCCATTTGTGTATTCTTTGAGGTAGTGAGTCTTCATATGGGCCCCATATTTTAAAAAATAACCAACTCCAGAAGACACTCTGATTCCCAATTGCACAAAGTCAGTCATTGGATTGCTGCCAGAGTGCAAGACTTCTGTGGAGTTACTTAACCTTTCCACTGAGGACGGAGCTAGAATCTGAGCTCCAGGAAGAAATGAGGAGTCTGCACATAGAGTCACCGTGAGTTGGATGCTGAACTGACCCCCAAGGCATTGAGGTTTTGAATCTTGTTCGTGGTGGTTCGAATGTAGGGGGTTGAGGTCAAATGGTCTGAGGAAGCGGTTTCTAAGCGCATGTTGAGATCTCACTCCAACTTTTGATTCAGGATCGAGCCCTGCGAACTAAATTATCAAAAGCTTGGAAGGTGATTTTCTCACACGCTTTTCATTCTGAATTACTGCAACGAATGAATCTCTGATAAAAATCATTGATGGGAAGTTTCTCACCAATGAAAGAATCCGATGCGGTATTAGCCCTGGTGTTGTAGTGATTGTGCATTGCATTGTCAACCACAAAGCCAGCAGTTCGAAATCAACAGCTGCTCTGAGAGAGAAAGACGAGGCTTTCTGCTTTCATACAGAGTTACAGTCTGAGGAACAGGCTCACTTGTACCCTGTCTTATGGATTCCCCATGAGTCAGAATTGACTTTATGGTGGGGGCGATTTAAGGACAGACAATGATTGTCTCACGTTTCTGGACGCCTGTCGCCCACCTTCAGGGTGTCAACAGTCTTGCTCTCTCTGAGATTTCTAGAGAAAGTAACAGTCTCATCTTTTCCAGCGTCTGGTGGCCCCAGGCTTTCAGGAGAACCACAGCTTCATCAGTGTCTCTTCTTCTCTGTGAGAAGGGCACCTTCCAATGGAAGGAGGAGCCATCCTTCTGCAGCATGACCACATGGACTTAGCTCATCATGTCTTCAGAGCCTCTGTTTCCAAACTGGGTTCACACACAGCCAGGATTAGCACCTGAGCATGTTTTCCAACCCCCCTGGGAAAGAAATCACTGTGATTGAGCCGATTCTGAGGCCTCATGAGTCCATTGAACCAGGTAGAACTGCCCCTGTGGGTTTCTGAGATGGTCACTATTTACAGGAATAGACGGCCTCATCTTTCTCCCAAGGAGTGGCTGGTGGTCTTGAACTACTGACCTTGTGGGGCATAGTCCGATGTGTAACCATGATGCCACCGGGGCTCCTTCAGCAGATTTTTGCAGGAGAGACATCATTTAATTCAGGGCCGATCCCTAAGAGATGAAGGCCTGAATTCAAGTTGGGTCCATTGCTGTCTGTCCAAGGCCTCATCAGACTGCCAGCTCCCCAAGGCAGGAATAGTATAGTGTGGCAGGCCAGCCCTCAGCCCTCAAGTTCAGCTCACGCTGGGATGAATAAACACTACACAGCAGGTGTGGGGCTGAACCTGGCTTAGTCTTGGGAAGAAAAGATCATTTCCAGGGGCCTGGCCTCTCAGCCCACTTTCCCCCTGGCATGGCTAAGTGATCTTGAACCTTTGACCTCAGATTTATTATTCATGGCATCAGAGCTCTTGAGAAGATGAAAAGTAGCACAATGAATTCAGAACCTTTGGGGCTGTGATGGACACATCACGCATCCTTAACCGGGGCAACTTTTCATTGTTATTGTTGCAACCCAGAATTCTTCCCACCAATATGTATTGCCTATCAACATTCATTGATATATAATAGAAATCTGAAGACTCTGTGAAGACATCATCAAGGTAAGGTAAATCCTCTCACCAAAGGCGGGGATTTCATATTATTTTGGACACAGATGGAAGCCTTTCGATTCACGAGCAAATTCCGATCCTCTCTAATATTAGTTCCCCTCATTTTTTCAAAGACCTGTCCCTTGGACTGCCAGAGTGGGGAAGCTGACCCATTTATTTTCTTATTCGCTGTCTGACGCGTCCCTGCCAATTCCATTTCTCCCCTCATTTCTAGCTGTGACCATCTCCCCCGCCATCTTAATCTCCATCACACTCTGCCAGCATGGAGTGAGGCAGTCCATAATCACTCTGTGTGGACAGAGATTGGAAAGTGCTGACGGTCTCCACACTGCGGAGTCTGTGCAGTGCTCCCAAAGACCCCTACCTCTCTCAGGAATTAAAATACAGTCGTGTGCAATACCACGATTGAACTGGGTCTCAGGTCCACTGCCCAAGTGAAAAAATGAAATTGGTTTTATCCCTGGTAAATTAGAAACTTCCCTCTCTCACCTTAGAATCTCTACAATCACGGGATTCATCAGAGAGGCCAGGCCAGCTTGGTTTGCAGGGTAATGCCTGACTTGGGGTAAGGTCAGACTTACAGACTTGATCTGGGGTTTGATGGAGCTCATGGTGCCTCGTGGACTCTCTGGTCATGAAGCCTTTCCATGACTCAGCTGGTAACTGCGGGTTCAGGGTTTAAAACTGCAGCAGCAGCAGATGGCGGTATGGTCCCAAACAACCTCGGAAACCTCATAGGACAGTTAGATTCTGTCCTCAAGAATTTAGGGGTGGGGTCTAGCCTGTCAACCAGGTTACCAGGATCCTAGGAACTTCTTCCTTGGAGGTGGGTCCTGCTCTCTCTGCTATGTGTGACTCTGGGTAGACTAGGGAAACAAATGCATAGACATGCCTATGGGTATAAGGGAAAGGTTTATATACAAGAGGAATGGAACATTGAGAAAACATACCAACGCAGTCCAGTCCAAGGTCATAAGTCCGATATTAGCCCCTATGTCTGATACCAGTCTATAAAGTCTCCTTCTGACTCACCAAGCATGTGCAATGACAACAGGACAACCACAGGCCAGTGGGTACAGAGTCTTGTGTATCCAGTGGCAGTAGAAGCATCCAGGCGCTGTCAGGGGTCTCCCCATGGCTCCTCTTTTCCAGAGCTCAGGGTCCATCAGCAGTGTCTATTGACAGTAGGAGCAACTCAGTGCTGGCAAGGGTCTTTCTGTGGCTTCTCTGGCCCAGAGGTCCCGTTCCATCAGGGAAAGCCCATGTGGGTTCTCCTTTGGCCCCTCTAGGTTCCAGGACTCAGGACCTATCAGCATGTCACCATCTCATCATGTCGGTAGACTGACTCCAAGAGACTGAATCAAGTCTCTCTCCTCCAATTGGGAAATACCAGGAGAATTTCCAGAATTCTCAGAGAAAGCCATGCCCACACAGAGATCTCACTGACGATCTCCAGATTGACAGGCTAGACTCCACTCCTGCACTCTTAGTCAAATTGGCACCAGAGTACATGACTGCCACAGCTACACATTCCTGCTGGCAAGTCACATGGAGTCACGCTGATGGCAGCCAGGGCCCAGGGGCTAGAGGAGCCATGTGGAGACCCACCCCAGCACTGAGATGCTTCTATGGCCACTGGGCCCACAGGACTTTCCACCCACTGGTCTGTGATCTTCCTGCATCCAGAATCATTGCATGTGCTGCATGAGTCTAAAGAGGAATTTATAGATTAGTATTGGACATATGGAGTAATGTCAGACTTAAGAACGTGATCTGGCCTAAATCCTGGTGGCGTAGTGGTTGTGCATGGGACTGCGGCCCACTGGGTTGGAGGTTCAAATCCAGCAGCAAGGCTGGGCCTCCTACTCCCACCACCAGGGGGCAGTGATGCCCCCCCCCCAAAACAAACAAACAGAAAAAAAGAACTTGATCTGGACTGGGCTGGGATGTTTTCTCAATAGACAATTGATTTTTGCTATAAAACTCTTACACACATCTGACTATCTCTGTATTTGTCTCTCTACCTAACCCAACCTAACACACTTACTGATCATTTAGCAAAGTGGTTTCTCCCAATCTCCTTGGATTTCTGCTTCCTTCTGACCAGGCAAAGCCTACATCCTAAAGACTTAATGGTGTGACCATTGGCAGCTAATTCCTGACACTGCACGATACACTTTGCGTTATCCTGTCCCATTAAAATCCTTATACCTGTTGACATAATAGGATTTGGAAAGAGGGTTTTCTTAGGTTATGTTAAGAGTGCCAGGGAAGTGTAGGGTGCAGTTGTAGGGGATCACGTGTTATACATTAAAAGTTACATTTAAAAAGAGCAGATTAGGCACCAAAGCAAGGCAAGTAGGGATGTGAGATGCCACAAGAAGGTCTCCAAGGACCCTCTGGACTAGAGGAGCTGAATAAGACAAGGCTCTCCCCTAGAGTCGAGAGAGAGAGAGAGAGAGAGAGAGAGAGAGAATCTTCTCCTGGAGACACTACCCGAAAATGTACGAGAAGCGATTCCTTTCTCTTTCAGCCACTCGCTCCACTGTTTCTGTTCCAAGATCTCTGGGCAACGAAGACCCTTAGATACAAAGAGGCTTAGAGGCAAGGATGGCGAGACTTCATCTTACAGACTTTGAACATGTCCGGAGAGACCAGTCCCTGGAGGAGAGCATGATGGTAAGGTGGAGGGGCAGTGATACAGAGGAAGGTCCTCAACCAGGTGGATGGATCCAGCGGCTGCACCAGTGAGCTCAGGCATCTTGTGAGGGGGAGCAGGGCCGGGCGGTGTTTCCTTTGTTGTGTGCAGGGTCGCTATGGTTGCAGCCCACTCGATGGTACCCAGCCGCAACCACCGGCAGCACGGCAGGAGGCAGCAAGTGGCCCATAGACTGTTATCGCCTTGCGTGGGAAGAAGGAGGGAAGCTCCCTTAAAAATGAGGAGCCTTTGAGGGAGAAGGTGGACTAGAGAAACGAACCCAAATGCAAAAGATAAAAAGAGAAATAGCTCTAACCCAAATATCGATCCAGCAAGAAAAAGAGAAGATGTTCAAGTCCTGGAGTCATTGAGACCACCAGTGGAATGGGGAGACTTTGCCACCAAAAAAGACAAAGGGAGGTGACTCATCCTGACCATCCTCCTTCCCCAGGAACTCCCATCTGGTTGCCATGGAGCCTGTCCCGCTCAGAGGGGCTCAGTGCTCCCGGGGACAGGGTGGAACTGCCCTGTGAGTTCCCAAGACCGTAATACAAGAGCAGAGAGCCCCATCTTGCTCCTGCTACAAGACAGGATTGACCGATATTTCAAGCCACCACTAGACTCTCAGAAGAGGCAAGGAGGGAACTTCCTTGACAGCCTTCAGAGAGTCAGATCCTGCCAAGGCTTTGGGTTTGGACTCCTCCCCTGGGACCCCCCACCCTCTGAACCAAAGGACAATACAGTCTGTTGTTTTCAACCATCCAGAACTCCCTAAGAAACTCACACTACAGACAACTGCCAGCTAGAGATTCTCATCCACAGAGAAGCAGCCCCAGGGTACTGGCGAGGCGAATGGATGACTGAACCCTTGGGGTACCAGGTTCAGATGAGAAAGGGCAGACTTCTTGGAGGCGTGTGCATGAGAACAAGTGGACAAGGGGGGTGGGTTCTCTCCAGTCTTCACGGACCAAACACACCTGGACATGGGGCTCACAGGTGCTGCAGCTGAGATCTGGGCGAAGGCTGACTCTGACTCCGCTGACTCACACCTCTGGCACGGCGTTATCCTCTGAGGAAAAGGCTCCCTGGACTGTGGAAGAACAACTGTATTACCTGTTTGGAAATCTTTACAATCTCCTTATCAGATGAAAAGGAATTACGCCGGAAGACATTGACGTCAGGGATTCGTGTTTGCAAATATTCACGATAAATCCTGGGATTATTCATTTGACTCTCCCACAAACTCTGCAATGGAGATAAGCCATAACAATAGGCAGCTGGTGTGGCAACCTCGGAATCTCTGGTGGCTTTGTGGTTACCAGTTGGGCTGTGATCCGCAAGGTCCACGGTTCGAAAGAACCTGCTGCTCCTTGGGAGAAAAAACGGGCCTTTCTCTTCCTGAAGACAGGGACAGTCTCAGGAACTCACAGGGGCAGTTCTGTCCTGTAGGGTCCCTGGGGTCAGCGTCAACTCGATGGCAGTGAGCTTGTTTGTAAGGGTGACTGCCACAGCTTCCAGAACAATCGCACACGGCACAGAGAGCAGCTTCACTGAGAGCAAAGGTCACTACCAGCGGGTAAGATTTTGTTATCCATAGGACTTGAGTGGGAGCAAAAAGATAGTAGATAACTCTCAGACGGCTGGGAAACGATTATAACCTCAGAAATTCATTTCCCAGATGTTCAACAACAAACAACATTTTAGCCTGTGGGATGTATGTCCTCAAATTAAACTTTTCCCCTTTAAAAAAATTCACTATCAAAAACAAAACAAAACACAAAACCCCCACTTACATTATACCTTCTAGAGCATTTTCTTGAGGACTACTGTTTGCTGAGAAAGCCTGGTGGCATCGTGGTTCTGTACAGGGCGGCTCACTGAAAGGTTGGCAGTTCGAAACCACCATGTGCTCTTTGGGAGGAAGAAGAGGCTTTCTACTCTCATAAAGAATTATGATCTCAGAAACTTACAGGGGGGAGTTCTGCCCTGTCCTGTAAGAATGGGATCGGGCTGAGCTCTGGTGGCATAAATGGTTGAATGCGGGACTGCAGCCTGCGGGCTTGGAGGTTCAGATCCAGCGGCGGCTCTCAGGAGCGACACTGGGTAGCACCCATGACCCCCAGAGGCAGTGATGTCCAAAAAAAATAAATAAATAAAAAGAGTGGGATCAAGAGAGTTGGGGTTCTTTTTTGGAGAGCATTTGCTGGCTGTCCCCAAAGCTGGAATTTGGCATTGCAGTTCAAAGTTAAAGACTGCTCAAGAATTAAAGGGAAAACAAAAAAGACAAGAAAACATCCTTCTGGAAGCAGCTCTGGCCATTTCATTAGTACCTTCTGACTCCCAGATGAAGGCCGCCGAAAGGCTCCATGGTTCAGTCAGAGGCTGACCACGACTAGAGCATTCCTTCCTCAGCGCTCAGAACCTAACTGAAAGTCAAGCATGTGCAGGCTGACAGGGTTTTGTATATCCAGCCCTGGGTAGATAATTCTGGCTCAGTGTCCAGTGACCCCAAAACGTTCCTAAATCACCGTGCATGCCCTGACTTGGCAGAGCAGCCTGGGGTCAGGGACTGGCACGGGGAAGATGGAACCCTGACCTTTCTGCCGGCAGCAGCCTCTGAGATGTCCTCTGTTCATGCCCAACACTACTTTGTCCCTTCTAGACAAATCCCACTCAGAAGCCCTTGGCTGCCCTTGAGCGGACCCCTGGTCTCAAGGTTCCTGTCGCCGTAGCTGTCTCATGCAGCCCTCCTTCACGCTTCGCCATGGAAGGGGTGGAGGAACAGGATGAGCAAAGTGTGGAGGGCACTCAAAACAAAGCAAACATTCCATCCCTGCAAGTCCATCTGGGGAGAAGAGGGGTGTTCTGCTTCCACACAGTCACAGTCACGGACATTCACAGGGGCAGTTCTACCCTGTCCTGTAGGGTGGCCGTGAGTCAAGCTTGGCCCCCCTGGCAGCGAGCTCTTATTCTTGAGGCAGCGTCAGGAAAAGAAATGAATGCCCACACCAACCAATCACACAGTTTGACATCCCCCCAGCTGGTGGTTTCGATTTGCTGACCTTGCAGTTTGCAGTCCACCGTGTAGCCCAGCACCCCACCGCCCCTCCCCCGACCTCCTGGAGCAGCACAGTTCTGAATGCCGCGCGTCAGAGCGAACTCCACAGCAACTGATTTACAGTCACGCGCGATGCTCCAAGGACTGTAAATCATAAAACCCCTATCCCAAAGAGCGAACGGTATCAGAACTTAAAGTGTGAACCCCTGGTTTGCAGAAGCCTTTGGGTGACACTGCAAGGCCAAATTCATTTTCTAGCTCCTCAGATGGAAGAAGCCTCCGGAAAATCCCCTCTGAACGGAGTCCCGGGTTGTAAGGAGTCTTGCTGCCAGACAGAGAGCACTGCCCAGTAGATTATGGCAGATGTCATTAGGTTACAATGTAAGACCTTCTCATGGGATCTCCCTTTTAACCCATCATAAAGTTCTTTCAGATCTTAATATTTTCTGCTTGTTTAAAGGTTTTTCTTCTGATTTTATCTAGTGACTCTGGTTGGTTTACTTGTTTATTTATTTATTTTTTTTTGACAATGACTTTCTGTATATGAAGTCCAGGACAGGTAAATCTAAAGAGAGAGTATCTGCATTCATAATTACCTCAGGTATGGACCCGTGGTAATTCAGGGGTTAAACATTGTACTGCTCACCAAAAGGTCAACAGTTCAGAACCAATAGCTGTTACTGGAAAGAAAGATGGAACTTTCTACTCCCTTAGAGTTACAGTCTCAAAAACTCACAAGGGCAATTCTACCCTGTCCTATAGGGTCAATGGGTTGGTCAGGGTAGACACGAGAAACAAACTCATAAGCACACATATGGATATAAGGGAAAGGTTTCTATACAAGAGGAATGAAACATTGAGAAAACATCCCAACCCAACCCAGTCCAAGGTCATAAGTCCCATATTAGCCCATATGTCTGATACCAATCTATAAATCTCCTTCTGACTCACAAAGCATGTGCAATGACACCAGAACAATCACAGGCCAGTGGGTACAGAGTCTTGTGTGTCCAGCAGTAGCAGAAGCATCCCAGCACTGGCAGGGGTCTCCTCATGGCTCCTCATTTCCAGGGCACAGAGTCCATCAGCAGTATCCCTTGGTGGTAGAAGCATCTCAGTGCTGGCAGGTGTCTCTCAGTGGCTTCTCTGGCCCAGAGGTCTGGTTCCATCAGGGCAAGTCCATGTGGTTTCTCCTCCAGCTCCTCCAGGTTCCAGGACTCAGGATCTATCAGCATGACACCATCTTGTTTTGTCAGTACTCAAACTCCAAGAGATTGAATCAAATCTCTCTCCTCCAATTGGGAAATACTGGGAGATTTTCCAGAATTCTCAGAGAAAGCCACGCCCACACAGAGGCCTCATTGGTTATCTCCAGTTTGACAGGCTAGACTCCACCTCTACACTCTTAGTCAAATTGGCACCAGAGTACCTGGCTGCCACAGTCAACATGAGTCAGGTTCAACTCAGCAGCAGTGAGTTTGGTTTGGTTTTTGGAGTTAGAGGGATGGCAGAGAAGGAAGGGGGATGGGTAAGGGAACAAACAACCATGAGTGTGAGAAGAAAACATTCCAAATTGGATTTTGGTGATGATTGCAAAACTCTTCTTAATATGATTCAATTGTATTATATCCAAAGTATATGTCAAAGTAAAATACTTCTTAAAATGATCATAAAGGAGTTACAGATTTGACTGAAATTTTGTTTACTCATTCCTGGTCTTTTCTTCAGGTAGAGCAGTTTTAGCACACACCACTAGCCCCTTCTGTCTGAAGAACTTTTAAAAAAACATTTCTTGCAGGAAAACACTTAATAAAACACATTTTAAACTTCAGGAAACCAAGTACAAAGAGACAACTCTCAGGGGATAAAAAGAATCCAGAGAAGTGAGGGGAAAGGTTATCTCCTTACTTACAGAGAAGAGGGATTAAGAAACAATGCAGACTTCTCACCGGAATTGTGCAAGCAATGAAGTGGTGTGTGTGTGTGTGTGTTTACGGGGGGGGGGGGTGTGGAAGGAGAGGGGGGAAAGACAACAGCCCAAAATCTAGAAATCTATATTCCATGAAAGTAGCTTTCAAGAGTGAAGGAGCCATCAGATTATTTCCAACAAATGAAACTCCAACACTTTCTGGCTTGCATGATTCCTGGTTTTCTGAAGTTTAAATATGAGGTTTGTAAATGTAGACCCTCCGGTCTCCGAACTTCCAAAATCTGTAGTGGGGTCTATGTCATTCATTTGGAAAGTCCTTAGCCATCACTGGCTCAAATGCTTTTCCTGTCCTTTCCTTTCTTCCTTCCTTCTTTTTTTCCTTCCTTCCTTCCTTCTTTCCTTTGTTGTTTCTTTTCCTGTCTCTTTCTTTCTCTCTTTCCTCCTTCCTCTCTCTCCCTTTGGATGCCCAATCATACGTATGTGACACCCTCTCAACTGGTCCCACGTTTCTTGAACGACTGCTTTTAAAATTTCCCTACATTTCAGTGCAGAAAGTTTCAAAAGACTCTTTAAGCTCGCTGCCTTGACCTTGGCCATGAACGCATTGATGGCATGCCTCATTTCTGTTGGGGCTTTAACCTGGAGCATTTCCTTTAAATTCTCTCATAGCGTCTCCACGCCTCTGTTTTTACACCACCCAGCTGCCGTCTTCTTTTAGGGCGAGAGTCCTTCAACATTCATCACAGTTCAGTGTCTGAGTGGTCAAACATCTATGTCCTGCCTGCACCTGCTTTGGACGATCACACTGCCTCCTGCAGATGCTTTGATCTTCCCCCGATGGTGCCGCCTGGGAAACACTGGACTGGACCCCAGAGGCCCTGTTTGGGAGAAGGGTGAGTCTCTGCTCCTGTAAGGACTTCCATCCTTGAAAACCCCACCCAGGGCGGCTCTGAGTCAAATCAGCTTGATGGCAGTGGGTTTGCTTGTTTGTTTCTTTTCTTTTTGTGGCTATATCTTATAGGAGGGCAAATCATCCTGCACTGCGACTAGTGGTCCACTTCAAAAGATGATGCATGTTTACTCAAACAAAACAGGTTGAAACAGCTCTGTCATCAGTGGGTGACCGCAGACATGTTCTCTCAGTTATATATTGTCTTAGTCTCATGAGAGTCCCTTAAAAAAAGGATACTTTCCACACACACACACACACACACACACACACACACACACACAAATGTTCTTGGAAGGCAAGGAATCTACCCAAAGCATGGAAGCTTTGCAATAGGTTTTCAAGAAAGCTGACCCACGTGAAACAACAGTTTTTAGATGGATCAAGCATCTTAGGGAAGCTCAAAAAGATCTCAAAGAAAGGGATGACCAAAATGTCTGTGACTCATTTTAGTGCAACACTTCAGGCGATGGCTACTGAGAACCAAATCTCGAATCTCTCCAAGGTCTGCCTTCATGCTGTCCTTCTGCACTGAAGAATGGAGGCATTTGAATCGAGGCTCCTGTACGACTTTGTTTGCATTGTAGATTATCTCATGTTTATTGACATCTAATCCCAGGCCATACAACTTTAGAGGTTAATTATATTAAGAAGAATTGTACAATCATCGCCACAGTCGATTTTAGAACATTTCATTTGTTCTTGTACTCATTGTTATTAATTCCCAACCCACCCGATTTTTAAATGAAAATTGTTTTTAACTCGCGAATTAAAGAATAGATTAACAAATCTGATTAAAGGCAGCTCTGAGAGTTGGAGTGTATATAATATAGTCAGGGAGACGAGAAATGCTGGAAAAGTGATTGGCAATTTAGATACAAAGCTGGTTAATATTCCTCCAGGCAATCAAACTATAACTTTCAGTGTAATCTTGTCTAATGGTTAAGTCATTATGCCTCATCAGTGTTCTTCAGGTTAACCTGGCCCTAATCAATTGCTAATCAAACCAGCACATTTCCTGTGGGTCAGGTGACCTTGAGGCAGGCCCATTAGAAAAGCAAATACCTCACACCACAAGGCAATGTGATGATCTTTTGCTTCTTCTTATTTCTGAGTTCTGCATAAAATCCCTGAATATCTGTAAATGTCATTTGAATGACCTCCTTTAGAAGTGAATGATGAAGGCATTAACACAATAAAACCCGCTAGAAGACTTCCTGCACAGTGAGCTGTCTTGAGGTGAAACTCAGACTCTACTGTTTGGGAAAGGGTAGCCCCTTGTGGTCTTATCCCAAGAGGCTATGCTCAGGGGACATCCTGTGCCACCCTCTCTGATTTCTATTGGACACAAGCAGAGAGGGGAGTAAAGAAAACTTGGATTTTTGACACATGACGGCAGGCTCCCGCAGGTCTCACCTCAGTACTGGCTAACCTTGGCACATCCTATATAGCTTTTTTTGCGTTGTAGATTATCTCATGTGAGGTCATTCTGATGGGAAGCACTCCTATGCTGCCGATGGCATCTACTTTAAACCCTCCTATCATCCTGCAGGGTTGCAGGAGCCCTGGAAGAGAGAGACGGGAGGAATGGGAGGCCTTGGGTATGAGAGCTGACTCTAGCTCCCAAGAAACTTTTGAATGAGTGGTCCCACACAGGTCTATGGTTGCAGGAAAGGATATATGATTCAGGCAAGACTCCACACTCCAGGAAGAGGGATGGTACATGCTGGGGGGAATCTAAAGAAGGAGAGATGGAGTATAAAGGGGCACGGCATCGTGTCTCTCGTCTTTGTGGTCTATCGTGTGGACACCCTTCTTTTGTCTCCTCCACAGGGTTTGACTACTCAGGGGACAAGTGCTAAAGAGGAGAATCAGAGGCTGTGTGGAGAATATTGAGCCCAGAGACAAAGATCTGGGTTGGAGTGTTGTCGCCGTCGACTCACAAATCTACCTCCTCGGCAAGTCACTCAACTTTAAAGTTGATGACACCCAGAACTTCCCAGACCGATTGTGATGCACGTGATCGAGGCAGAGACAGGAGGGGGGTCATAGCCAAGGGCTGCGCTTATCCTTCAGCTATCATAGATCATGGTCAGTGCCATCCTGGCTCTGATATGGAGGCCCCTGACTTGCAGATGACCCTGTTGTGCTGAGAATTGATTTTCTCGGTCAGTGCTGCTCTGCCAGTCTCTGCCATGAGCCCTTGGGCTTCAGCAGGGGAAGCTTAATGGAGCCTGGCCTATTATGCATTCCTCACTTCGTGCTTACCCTCAAGTGAGGAATAGAGTGAGTGCTGTTTATTCTTCAGTGGCAGCCCAAGATGTGTGGCATTTCTCTTGGAAGACAACGTTCCGGCAAAGATATCTTTTGCCTTATTGGTCTTGCTTCCTGATATATCCACACCGAGGCTTCGGGTTTCTTCTCTCTGCTGAGGTGTTTGTCTTCTAAGGTGGCAAGCTATTTTTCTCTCCTCTCCTTCCCTGCTGTGTGTTTGCAAGGTGTGTGTTCAGCTGGGTTTACTAGAGAAACAAATCCAGTGACACTCATCTGTATGTCAGGGAAGAGAGATCTTTTTATTAAGAAGAAATTATGTATCAAGCAAACATTCCAGTTCCTTCTAGATCAAGTCCATAAGTACAGTGCTAGTTGCTAAGTCTGATGCTAGTCTATAAGTCCCTCTTCAGACTCACACAGTTACATGTAACAATGCAGGGTGCAGGAACATCACAGACTGGTGGTCGCAAAGTCTTATGGATTCAATGTCAGTGGTAGCATCACAGGGTCTGGCAGCTCCCAGTATGGCTCTTCAACAGGAAGGAGAAGACAGAGAGGGAGGGAGAGTTTCCCAGGACCCTCCTTATGAGAAGGTCACACCCACATGGAGTCATCATCAGGCTGTGATATGATTGACAGCCTAGCCTCCACCCCTACATTCTATTGGTCAAGCTGACATGAAATTAAGTAATGACCACAGGCCACCCTTTGTCAACTTGACACTTTTACACAACTACTTAGCTACCCATAATTTTTTTTTTTTTTTGCATCACTGCTCTCCGGTGGTGGGAGTAGGAGGCCCAGCCCCACTGCTGGAATTGAACCTCCGTCCCAGTGGGCCGCAGTCCCGTGCACCACCACTACGCCACCAGGGCTCAGCCTACCCATAATTTTTAAGCAAAACCATAATGAAGTCTTATCAGTGCCTAACAAGATAAACTAAATTACATACAACTCAAGATGTACCAGCCTCTTTTAAACTTAATATTCTATAAATGAACAAAACAAAAGTATTCTGTGCCTAGAAATTGCAGTTAAGTGAACACCTACACCATAATCATATAATTCTATGGACACATTATACTATCTGTGAAAGTTTGTAATCCAGCCACTACATGCCTTTACCCTCACCCATTTAGGGTAAACAATTTCTATAACTACCCATTTAGGTCAACCTAATTCTCTGAGGAGAAAAGTATATCCTTTGATATGAAGACTCTTCATTCCAGGTGGAACCTTGTGAGTCCACCTCAGTAAGTAAGGTCAAAGCAGGACAGGCTGTCCATAAAGTCAGCAGCAATAGGAACCAAGTCATGATCAAAAACATCCTCTCTTCACCTGGCCAGGTCTTGGTCAACTCCTAACTTAGCCTCGCCTTTTGACCTAGAGCCCCATCACAAATTCTCAACAACCCTGGGCTCCTTGGGCTAGGTCGTGCCATAGGCTCAGGTTCCACTCAATTCTTTAAGCTTCAGACCAGTCAACTCACTTTAGCCTTCTCTACTCATCCCTGTGAACCAAGTCCATGGGTGTCAGTGGCCAGACTCAACTCATCTCTCTATTGTTCCTATTTTTTTTGACTTCCACTCAACAATTGGATCCAGGTGATCCAATTGAGCTTTTCAGGTGATCCCAGAGAGCTTTTCAGGCTTCCCATGGACTCTCTTTAGCTTTCAGTCCTAGAAAAGAGAGTTTCTTCCTGGCTCTAAATTTTCTTCAGTCAGACGCAAACCACTAGGTTCAAAATTTTAAAAGCCAACCGGATCTTTTATCTTTCTTCAGTCTATCAACAGCTCTCTCAGCAAGTCTTTTTAAATGAAAATATCCAGAACCCTCAAGGCACTGAGTGAGGTCTACCTTTTCACAGCCTTTTTTGCAGGCAACTGCTACACCCACTTAAAGATCCAATTTAATGTTTGAAGGCAGAGAGTTCACAAACTCTATTCATAATCATTTCTACCACACAGTATATCAATAACAATAACTAGAGGAAATGAATATAAGCCTAGTACAGCCAAATCATAAACTTACTTCTTTAAACAGTCAAGTTCCATCCTCATCTAAACTGTCCCATTCATCTACAATATGATCTTAGGCCTGGCCATCAAGTCATGGCTAGGCCTTCTGTCAATCCTTTTGACTGATCAGCATGATTTCAGAGAAGTTCAAGGGGCCGTTTTGCCCCCTGAGCTCAACATTTACATTTATCACATTCATTTTTGCCATCTCGGACAGGATTTAACCACAGACAACTTCTAGGAATGAAAGCCTTACTTCCCATGTCCTTTCCAGGAAACAAACCAGTAAACTGCATGACCATATCTGACACCCGGATAGCCAAAGAAGAAAGACTGCCATGAGACAGACAAGCATCCACTCTCCATCTTCTTGATTTGTTTCTCTGGGACCACCGCACAAGGTATCATAATGTGTTAGGCTGTGTTGACCAGAGAAACAAATCCAGAGACACTCTACAAAGACTACGAAAAACTTTATATCAAGAAGTACTTGTTTCTCAGGGAAATATCCCAACCCAGTCCAACTCAAGTCCATAAGTTCCATACTAGTCCATCAGTCCCTCTTCAGACTCATGAAGTCACATGCAATGATGCAGAATGTATGACTATCACCGGTTGGTGGATACAAAGTCTTGTAGATCCAGGGGTGGTGGATGCACCTCCAGGGCTTGTACAGGTCTCAACGTGGCTCACCAACAGGAAGGAGAAGGTGGAGAAAGAAAGTAGCCCACCTCCCGAGAGTCATTTATCTCAGTGACCCTTCCAAATGATGTCATCAAGCTGTGGCCTGATTTGACAGGCTAGACTCCACCCCTGCACTCTACTTCTCAAGTTGACTTGAAATTATGTAACTACCACAGCATGTTAGGCCAAGTCATCTACAGAAAGAAATCCAGGGACACTCATCTATGTATAGAGAAGAGTTTATTTCAAGGAGTAATTAGACATCAAAAAGGTATCCCGGGCTGAGCCCTGGTGGCATAGTGGTTGTGCCCCGGACGGCGGCCCACTGAGATGGAGGTTCAATTCCAGCAGCGGCTCCACAGGAACAAAGGCTGGGCCTCCTACTCCCACCACCCCCCAAAAAATGGTATCCCGGCTCAGTCCACTTAAGTCCATAAATCTGATACTAGTCCATAGGTCTCTTTTCAGACTCAAGTAGACTCATGTGATGATGCAAAATGCAGGAAAGTCACAGATCAGTGGGTGTTGAACCATGTGGGTCAAGGTTGGTGGGAACCTGGCAGGGCACTGGGAGTTGTCAGGATCCAAGGCAGAGTCCCAGCAAGTCTGAAGGTAAAGGGACAGAGAGGAGGGAAGGTTCCCAGGGTCTTCTGTATAAGAAGGTCGCACCCCCAAGGAGGCGTCATCAGGTTGTGATCTAATTGACAAGTTGAATTCTCACCACCCTACATGTTTATACACCTTCAAATGGCCATAAAACCATCTAACTATCACACAAGGGTTGTCTCATTTACTTATAGTAAATTGTCACCCTCTCTGAGCACTGGCCTCTGCCTCTTGCCATTTTGTCACCAAACCCAGTGATCCTTTCTGAGTTAATGTCTTGCTTGATTTCTTTGAGGCCCTGGGGAGCTCTAATCAGACTTTCCTTTTTGAAACCTTCTCTTCCCATTGAATTCTGGTTCTGTGACATCTGGACTCTCCGGTCTCCTCTACTACACTCTCTGTCTCATGTATTGTGCAGACCCTGCCGCCTCTATTCCAAGGTCTTTGAGGCCACATCTTTGTGGTCTTCATAATGGGACTCGCCCAATGCATACTTTGTAGAACTGTGTAGGATAAGTGAAATGAGACTTGGACCATATGGACAAGCCCAGGGATCAGCAGAGATAATAGGAAATGTCAAGAGACATTAAGCCTCAATGTGTCCCACATCCCTTTAGAAAATTCTGAGAATCTGGGCCATCCAAGAGACAATGGAAGTAACACGACCGACTTGGTGTGTGTGTGCAAACCGAGCTGCTGTGCAGGGTGCTGTACTTAGCTGAATGCTGTGCTACCACAGACTTCACATTCTTAGTATTTTTTGAGCAGGGGTCCCACAGTTTCAGCCATGCACTGGATCACACAGACTTTGTAGCCAGGCTTTAAGTCCATCAAGGTAAGGGTGAAGGGACAGGTGCACATCTCACACGCCTTCAGGGGGATTTGTGTGCCTCTGGTCAAGCACCCCTCGTGCTCACCTAGGAGGGCATAGATGTGACTTTAGGGGCATTGGTCTTCCTCTGAAGAATGGAACCCTGTGGAGAACAGAAGGCACAATTTCTCCTCCCTTGATGAGGAATGTCTGTGGTTTGCCAGAAGCAGCGCCCAGGGGAAAGATTTCAAGGATCCTTCATTGCTGATGAGACTGGTAGATGGAGCTGAATGGTTAAGACAAGGCAAACAGGTTTTCCTTCTTCTGACTCACTGGGGTGGTCAGGTGGAGAGCGCTCTTCTTTGTTGTGAGTCTGTTTTCATTGGAAGAGAATGTGTTTGTCTTTGCCTAAGAGGTCCTGGAAGCACAGTGGCTAAACACTCCGCTGCTACCTGAAAGGTCAGCGTTGGAGCCTTCTGTGGCAGGGAATATGGGGCAGTCTGCTTCCAGATAAGGGTGCCACTTCTGTCAGCTTGTGGAGGCACTTCCACTTGGTCACACAGGGTCCCTAGCAGTCTGAACTGACTTTACATGGGTGGTTGGTTGAGAAAAGTGGGGAGGAGGGAGCATAGTTCAATTCTCTCACTCCTATCACACATGAAGCCCATACACAGTGACACTCACAGGCTCACAGAAATAGGAACCTACAGTGTATTCTGAGCTGTTACTCTACTTGCCTGCAAACCAACCATTGACCCTCAAATCAAATTCCGACTCACAGCGACCCTCTTGGGCATTGTAGAAGTACCCACCAAGAATTCCCTCAAGGCTGTAAATCTGAAGCAGCAGAGGGCCTCCTCTCCTTGACAGAATGTTTCCTGGGTCTGAACTGGTGGCTGTTCACAGCCAAAGGCTCACCCGCTGTGCCAGGAGATACCCTGCAAAACAGTTCAGCCTCGATCACTGCCCTAGACTGTGACTCTTCCTATTGTGTCTTAGTTGTTGTTACCTGCCATTGAGTCCCAATTCGGACAACCCTCCATAAGCATAGGAGAAGCAGACCTTTGAGAGACAGACCCAAAGCCTGTTTTCTAAAGTACCTGGGGGTAGCTTTGAACCATCCAACTTTACACGAAGAGTGAGGTGCTTCACCCGGTCTAAGCAAGCCCCCAAACCAAGACACTTGGCGTCACTCAAATGGCTGCCCTAGATCTAAAGTCAACTCCCCTGTGAATCAAACCCAAGTTTGAATTAATATGTCTGTTCCTCCTGTCTGCTGCTCTCTAGAGCACTGGTTCTCAATTTGTGGGTCTCAACCCCTTTGGGGGTCGAATGACCTGATCATAAGGGTCATTTCATTCACAACTGTAGCAAAATCATAGTTATGAAGTACCAACAAAAATAATTTTATGGGGGAGCATCACCAAATTGAGGAACTGTGTTAAAGGATTAAAGGGCTGCGGCAGGAGGAAGCCTGAGAACCACCGCTCTAGAGGCCTGAGCTTGTTGTAAAAGGGTAACTTCTCATGAACCTCCCAAAATCCATCCCCCCAAAGGGTCCATCTCCGAGCTTGGTTGAGGGATTGTTTATTACAAGATCTTTGTGGAGAATGTTTGCACAACTTAATTCAAGAGGAATACTTTGGTCAACAGGGTCCGGGAGGTTAAGCAAGACTGATGATAAGGTTCCACAGGATCCTATTTTAAAGACCCCATTTAACTTTTGGGCATGTTCCCCACCCCCACCCCCCAGGCCCATGAGCCAAGCCAAACAACTGAAAGTCTTCTTGAAAAGACGAGGTTGGGGGTCCCCCAAATACTTTCAATGACCCCTACCTAAGCCTTTTCCCACAACAATTGATTGGGGGGGAAATCCCATTCTTGCATCCAAAATGAGTGCAAGCGTGTATATGAATATCAAGTGTGATTAGAAAGTGTCCCCAACATTCTGAGTTAGTTCCTTGAGACAAAGGAACAACAGGTACCTTGAAGGCAGTATGTGAATCTGGCCTCAAGCCTGAGATTTCAGCTTGAAAAAGGCCGGACTTAGATGAGAAGACAGGCAAAGCCAGTGAACACAGTGAAATACAAAACTGGTTCCACTGTGACAATCGTTTCCCACCCAGGGACTCCAGAAGTGCAGTTACCAGAAGACAATGGCAATGTCAACAAAACCACAGAGCCCACAAGTAGACCAGGGACATGTCTTTTGTCATGACGGTGGAAAGCACAGGCGAGCCAACGTCCTCAGACGTCTGTGGTTGTCTCCCCATCAATAAGGGGAGGCTGGTTAACCACCGCTTCATTCATGTCAGAGTCCTGGACCCCCTGCAAGCAGCCCTGTGGAGGACTGCAGCACAATCTTCCCCATCTCACTGGGATAGCTGTCAGGCTGGGATTTTTCTCATAAGGAGGTAACTAGACATTTGAACAAGACACTTATGCATCCCCTCTGGCTCTGACCCCTATTCACATATTCACCAGTTTTCAGCAGAGGGGATGGCATGTCGTCTCTGATAGTTGTCGTGGAATGAATGCAGGGCGACCCCATGTTCAAGAGAATGAAGCACTGTCCAGCTCTCACGGCCTTCGTGACCTTTGACTTGTTCCAGTCCCCGATGGTTCTGGAGCAGATGGAAAGTCCCACGGACGACCAGAAGACCCAACAGATCTGTCTTGGAAGGACAGAATGCTCCTTGGAGAAAAGGATGGTGAGTCTTTGCCTCATGTATTTTGGACACGTTCCTGAGAGAGACCAGTCCCTGGAGAAGGACGTCAAGCTCAGCTAAGTGGATGGGGTGCAGAAAAGAGGAAGTCCTTGGGCAAGACGGATGGACCCTGGGGCCCGAACAAGGTTGCAACCCTGGGGTCCCACGTAAGGGTGATTGTGAGGGTGGCACAGGACTGGGTGGTGACGCGCTGTGTTGCACACAGGCTCCCGATGAGCTGGAACCAACGCGGCGGGATCTAAGAGCAGCCACATGGTTGGCTGTTCTGAGAGTCCCCACACTGAGAAAGTCATCTGCTGTCAGGCCACCACCTGCACTGATTTGTAGGGACCCCATGGGTGAGCTTCAGAAGGGCTGCTCCAGGTCTTCCGAGTCTGTCTCAGTCTGAAGCATGCCACCATGGGCGACCCAGCTGGTATTTGAGATGGAGATGCTTCCAGTCACACAGGCCACTGCAAGAAGCCATGCTGGCCGGCAGGTGACACTCAGTGCCAGAGCAGATGTCCTTGAACCAACTCCCTCTTGGAGACAGAGACCAGTCCTCTTTGTGGAGAGTCTCAGGTGATCAGGGGGGGCTAGTCCACATCTGGAAATAGCTACCGGGGGAGGGGGGCTGCTGTGGAAAACTGTGGTGTGTGCATTTTCACATCAACAATAACCTGCCCTTGGCTCCCGCTGCTGCTTTAAGGGGCAACTTTCCAGGGTGTCACCTGAAGCCAAGGCCGTCATTCCCCTTGGGGCCTGCCTGAAGTACGTCAGAGGAAAAATACCAAGTCTTGCGCCCTGGGACCCCTGCCAGCTCTGCCACTCAGCAGTCTTGCCTTTGGCTTCGTTCGCATTGCACTTCTGCAGCAACCTTTGTCAGGAAGAAACCGTTTCTGGGGCTAAAATAGAGTGCGTCAGCCTGGTCTGAGATTGGCGACAGGAAGGTCCACCTGTCAGGTACCAACCTGCCCCATCCAGCAGTCTAAATTCCTGACCCTCAGGCTCTTCTGGTTGCCGCCTCTGACCCTTGATGAGATGGGAGACTTGATGTCAGGTGTGTGCTTGCTGGTCAGCCGCGAAGGAGAAACTCGGGGTCCACAAAGGAAGGGGCTGTCCAAGCAATCAAGACGCTCTATGTGCCGTATGCAGAGACCTGGCCTCCCAGCCCGTGTCGCTCTCTCACACCACACAGCTGTTTGTGGGAGCCGTCGCAGAGACCTGTGGCGTCTCCGGTAGATGTTTAACAGGGGAGACAAGAAGAGAGACTTGGGGTGTAGCGCTTGCTGATTCCTGTAGGTGTACATACTCCCGCGTGAGTCAATTTCACCTACCGACCTGCCACCACCGGACGCAGACGTGGGAAGCATGTGTGGGAGCACATCCCTGTGGCCAGAGAGGTGCGGCAGATAGACACAAGCTCCAGGCAGAGACCATTTAGCTGCGGTGACCTCTTGAAGGAGGGAAGAGCTTTGAGTCTTGACTCCCCGAGCTTTGAAAGGACTAATTTACTTGTAGGCATATCCAGTCCGATTGATGCTAGAGCTCACAGCTCTGTCTGGGTCTGTTCCAGCTCACACAGACTCTGTAGGTCCTAGGGTGTAGGAGAAAGTGGAACTGCTCCATTGGGTTTCTGGCACTTTGGATTGTACGAGAGGAGATAGCCTCATCTTTCTCCCAGGGGGCTACTGGTGGATTTGAAACACCGACCTTCTGTTTCGTAGGCCTGTGCTAAAACCATTGCCCCAGGGTGTCTTAGATTGAAGAGTAGCTCACCAAAG
The DNA here is from genome assembly GCA_004026705.1 of Nesogale talazaci. Lineage (NCBI taxonomy): Eukaryota > Metazoa > Chordata > Mammalia > Afrosoricida > Tenrecidae > Nesogale > Nesogale talazaci. The sequence continues at coordinate 24,187 of PVJH01021775.1, forward strand.
GCCTGAGAAGTTCATAATCTGCCCTGGACTCAGCACCCCCGGTGGAGAATGGCCAGCTTCATCTGTCGGTCTTAAGGTATGGAGACACTAGACTGCTGTGGTCAGAAAACACAGGGTCACAGAGGATCTGAGAAATGGGACACTCATCTGAGCAGGCGAACTCAAGGTAATTACGAAATACTTTTTTTTTTCTTACCATGATTTGGACTTTTATTTTTTACATCGTTTTAGTGAATTTTAGACTTTTATGAAGCAATTGTAAAAGATGCTAAATGTGTTCTCAGCGCCTGTTAATGGCACACTGATAGCAATGAGTATAGCTATCACCGGATCCCACGCTAACACCTGATCCGTCGGCTAATACCAGATTTACCAGCTAATACCAGATCCACAGCTAACACCAGACCCCTAGTCTGCTAGCAGGGGTTGTTCTCTGCATTGCTGTCCTCACGACAAGAAATCGGTTCTTTTTCATGAAACATCTGGTCTCTGGGCCTGCGTGTGCCGCAGTCCTGGGAGAGCCGCAGACGTGGTCCTGCTTAGAAGGCACCGGCGCCTCGGTGACAGACTGGAACAGGCCCAGAGTGGGACGTGGCGGCCGCATCTTCAGAAAGCTGCAGCTGAAACCATCCCTCATCTCGTGGCGTGTGCCACGTTCACTCTTAGTATGGAGATAGAACATGGTGTGTAAAGTAAGTTAGGAAGTTAGAAGCCAGGCATTTCAGAAACAAAACAAACAACGACGGGGTCGATGCGGTCCCAGGGGTGACTGTGGTGTCAGTAGCGCTGTGTTCTTGGGGTTTTTTTACGGCGGATGTTTAGGGAGTGATTGCCAGGCCTTTGCTCTATGGTGCCTCTGGATAGACTTGATGCTTCGATGCCTCCGTAAGCCATTGAACATGTTGCTCACATGTACTTCCCAGGTGTCCCCCCCCACCCCCCACCCACCCCATTAGGTGCCACTGGACGGGTCTCAACACACAGTGATTCCAAAACAACACATTAAACACCACCGGTCCTGCACCAGCCTCAAAACTATGGTTAAGCGTGAGCTCATACCGCAGCCGTCGGGTCCATCCATCTTGTGAAGGGAGGGTCTTCCTCTTTTTCTCTGTCCCCCCACTTTTCCCAAGCACGACGTCCTTCTGTGGGGATTGGTTGGTCCCTCCTGGCAACATGTCCAAAGTATATGAGACGAAGGCTCGCTGTCCTTGATTTAGGCATCACTGGCTCTAACTTGAGAAGGTGGAGGGGGCTTTTGGAGACGTAGCCTGCCTCCCCACTTCAGGCGGCGTTTCGTGCTTTGATCCATGAGATCACCACAAGTTCGAGCCGACTCCATATCCACTAACGGCAACCACAAGGCACCTTCTCTTTCTCCTAGAGAGAGAAGCCAGGGCTGTCCCTTCTGCTCAGGGACAGCAGCCAGACTTCTCCTTGGTGAGGGTCTGAGGAGGAGGTCAGGAACCCATCCCTGCTTATAGACCTCCAGTCTCCTGACCATGCCTGCCCAGTGCCCAGTCAACTGGCCACCATGGCTGTCAGTGGAGCCCAACGATGGCCAGAACAGCGGAGGCTGAGGCCACGACACTGACTGTGTGTGGCCTCATGTCTTCCTTTGTCAAGAATTCTGGTAGCGCAGTGGGTGAACCATCAGGCTGCTCCCCAAAGGTGGACAGTTGGGGCTCCCACCAGCTGCTCCACTCCACGGGAGACAGATGTGGGACTCTGCTTCCTTCAAAGCCCACAGCCTTGAAAGCCCTCCAGGGAGTTCAACTCTGTCTTGTGGGGTCGCGGTGCGTCAGACGGTCTTGGGGCCAAGGGTTTGCAGTATCCCTTTGTCACAGACCCACTTCATTCCTCTTGGTGGGGTCGCATGGTAAGCTGGTTCCTGAGGCATGGAGGAAGCCAGGCCTCAGTCCCCCATCGGAAAACGCTCTTCTGAGTCTTGGAAAACAATCTGGTTCATTTGCAGACAGGGATGGTCCGGGGGAGTGGCCAAGTCTGAATTGCATTTCTTGCCTGAGGTGTTTTGCAGCAGAGCCATTCTTTATTCATGGGCTGGTTATATTCTAATTTATTTATTTAAAATGGTAAAGTACATCTATTGCCTTAGGGCTGCGACATGATAGAAATATACTAAGCAGAGCGTCTTGGGTCTCTTCAAGGGTTGGATCAAAGGAAACACACCATTGAGTCCAGACCCTGCTGTCTGGAAGGCCACCTTGACTTTGTCAAAGGATACACACACACACACACACACACACACACAATGTTCCCCCAAGTGACTCATCAGCATGCACCATGAAGGTCCACACAGTTTCAGAGGAAACTCCCGTTCACCGCAGACAGCACATGGTTCTCCTTGAGCCCTGTGCAATTTCACTTTAAAGCATGCAGACTGGCTTTCCCACTGGGATTTACTCCTCTCATTTTGGGCAACTCCAGAACCAAAGAGCACAAACCCTTAGACATCCTGGAATTATGCATGGATGCAAACAATGCTTCTAAACCCCCAACGTCTCCTGTAAGAATACAAGGTTGGGCCATGTCTCTGGACAATTGCAGGCCAGCCCAGAGTGAGACATTACCAGAGTTGATGTACCAGAATGAAGACCGGGGTCTTCCTACACGGGGACGTTGTGCATGAGAGGCTTCCCGTACTAATGTGTCTTGGGATTGAGCTGTCATGTTTGGGATGCAAAGGACCCTGCAACAGCCCCAGGGAAGTGGCCATCTGATCGTCCGATCTCAGACTTGGACAACGATCCAAGGCAGGTTCTCGTCAACCCTGCGATGGGAGCACCAGGCGGAGTCAATGCCTGGACACTTTGAGAGACAGGGGCATTACCTGGGGGGATCTTAGGTAATGGAAATGCATCCGTTAGAAAACGAATTCGGCAAGTGGAATGAACGAGGGGATCTTGGGACTTGCCCTTCAATTTCCTGCTGTCTGACTCAGTGTTTCTGAGTGTAAAAGGACATGGGCTTGCCTGGAAAGCGGAGGGAGAGTGAGAAAGAGGGTCAGCACAGAGACTGCTGCATAAAGGTGCAGGACTGGGCGGTATTTCCTTCTGCTGCATGCAAGGCAGGGTTGCTATGGTCGCACCAATTCAAGGGCACTCAACAGCAGCTGCAGCAGACTTTAAATGACATTAACCTGTGTACCTCTTTCTTCCTCTCCCTCTTTTTTCTCTCCTCCCTTTTGTGTCTAAGAGAGCAAAAGTAAGACCTGATAGCAAAGTCAAACAAGAGTTCTGTGCTAGTCTGGGTCGACTAGAGAAGCAAAGGCATTGACACTCATCTGTGTGCAAGAGAGAACTTTATATCAGAGAGGAATTGTGCATTAAGAGAACATCCCAGCCCAGTCCAGAGCAAGTCCAATATTAGCCCTTATGCCCATATCAATTTATAAATTTCTCTTTGGACTCACTGCAACACATGCAAAGACACCGAATGCAGAAAGATCCCAGGTCAGTGGATGGAGAGTCTTGTGGATCCAGCGGTGGTGGAAGCATCTCAGCTCTGGTGTGAGTCTCCTCATGGCTCCTCCAGCTCCTGGCTCAGGCTGTATCAGTATAGCGTTACATGACTTGTCGGCAGCAAGACAAAGCAGAGAGTGTGTCCATCTGCCCTGCGGTAAGCTGCTTATCTCCAAATAAGGTCATCAAGCTGTGACATGAATGACAGGCTAGACTCCACCCCTTTGCAAGTTGACAGGAGACTAAGTAACTGCTACAAGTTTCTTTTAATTACCATAATGGTTACGAGAGTAGCCCTGGTGACCTCGTGGGGTACATGCTAGGCTGGTAACCAGAAAGTTATGACCAGCTGCTGAGAGAGAGAGAGAGAGAGAGAGAGAGAGAGAGAGATATCAGGCTTTATACTTCCAAGAACAACCACAGCTTTAGAAATCCACAGAGGCAATTCTACCCTGTCCTAGAGGGTTGTGGTGAGTGGAACCAATTTGATGGCAATAGGTTTTGTGGTTGGCAGTTCAAGTCTACCCAGAGGCACCTGCGTAGAATGATCTCATGATCGGCTTCCAAAAACCATCCCTGAAAAACCAAACTCAATGCCAACTCATCGTGACCTCATAGGGTGTAGAAAACCTGGCTTTTCTCCCTTGGAGAGGCTGGTGGTTTCAAACCACTGACCTTGCAATCAGTGGCCCAAAGCATAACCACCATACCACCAGGGTTCCTGCAGAATCCTAACTTTTCTTAAATTTAGCCAAGAGCTGAGTTTGCAGGACAACCATACAACTCAACATCTAAGGAAAAATCTAGATAGAAACTATTGTGTGGTTAGGCTCTTCCACACTGCTCCAGTTTATAGTGGGTGGCCCAATGTAAAGATGAAACACCATCCTTTCCTGTGACATCTTCACAATAGCTGAGCCCATAGTTCCAGCAACGGTGTCAGGTGTCAACATATCTTATTGCGCATCTTCCTCTTTGTCAATGACTCTCTGCTTTACCAAGCGTGATATCCTGCTCCAGGGACCGGTCCCCCCGACGCCATATCCAAAGTACACGGCAGGTCTTGGCATCCTCCGTTCTAAGAGGCATCTGCGATAGAAGTGTTTATTCTTCCAGCATTCCACGGTAATTTCAGCATTCTTTGCCAGCCCTATCGTTCAAACACACCCATTCTTCTCCCGTCTTCAATATTAATTGTCCTGTTTTCACATGCATAAGGAACCCGGTGGGCCAGTGGGTATGCACTGGGCTGCAAATCACAAGGTCAACAGTTCGAACACACCAGCAGCTCTTTGGGAGAAAGTTAAGAATTTCCACTCCCCTAGAAGTACAGCCTGGATGTTCCTTAGAGGCGAGGATGAGGAGACTTAATCTCACACACTTTGAACATGTCAGGTTAGACCAGTCTCCAGTAAGTGGGTGCTTGCTCAAGCAGAAGGGCAACGAACAAGAGGAAGGTCCTCCACAAAATGGATAGACACAATGGCTGCCATACTAGGCTGAAACACAGGAGCACCTGTGAAGACGGCTCAGGACCTGGCGGCGTTTCCTGCTGCCGTACGTAGATTCCCTAAGGGACGGCGCCAATGCCCTGGCTTCTAACAACAGCATGACTCCCGTACAGATGTATAGTCTCAGACACTCAGGCAGGCAGTCTGTCCTACAGAGTTGTTGTGGCCTGTGAGTTTGGTTTGTTTTTTTCACATGCATGTGAGGCATAAGTCAGGCCCACCTCCGTCCTCAAAGTGACGTCGTTGTTCTTACACATTAAAGAGATCCTGCACTTGCCCGATGAATACATCATTTGTTTTTGCAATACATTACTTGATTTCTTGACTGCTGCTTTCATAACCACCGATTGTGGACCTAAGCTTACTGTATAATCCTGTGAATGTGCACAGAGTAGGCAAATTGACAGAGGCATAAAGCAAATTGGAGGTTGGCTGGGGGGTGAGGATGGGGGAGGGAGACGGATTCCTAAGTAGGCGAGGGATTTCCTTTAGGGGCAATAAGAATGTTCTGGAACTAGGTAGTGGTGATGGTGGCTCCACTCTGGAAGGTTACCACATGCCACTTGAAGATATTTGATTCTATGTTATGTGCATTTGCCTTCATCAAAATCCAAACTAAGTGAAGGTCTAGGATGGTGAAACTTAGTCTCACATACTTTGGATATGTCCAAGGAGAGACAAATCCCCAGTTCCTTCTAACTACAGCCAGAAACAATTAGGTGCCACGGAAGCAGAGTTAAGCTCAAAATGTCAGTGACATGCTCAGGGCAGTGGCTGGGCCTGCGAGAGCAGGAAACACAAGAGGAAGTCTTGTGTGCTGCCAGGCTTTTCTTCACAGAACTTGGAGAAGGCAGGACGGGGGTCGATCAGAAGACTGAGAGACTGTCTACTTTGTGGAGCCCTAGGAGGAAGGTCTGAAGCTCCACCTTAGATCTCCTTGCCTCTCTCCACCATAGAATACACCCACCTTAGATCTCCTCGCCTCTCTCCACCACCAAATACCCACAGAATCAAGTGAGAACAAGCCACAGAATGTTATCTACAAAGTCGCCAAGTGTTTAGAAGTTAAATGTTAGAAGTTCAGAATTCTGCAGGAACCCATAATCCCCAAAATAAAACCATAGTCTCTATTCACCTGAAACAGCAGAGGAAGAAGGAGAATCTGGACCTGACAAACATGGACAGATGACTTCCTGGTCTCCATCAACCATTGCCTCCATCCCCGTGACACCAGAAGAAGTGGACAGTGCCTGGCTAGCACTGAGCAAGGACCCAACAGACGGCTCTTGATTCAAAGGTGGAAAACTGTGGAGCTGAACATTAAGATCAGGTGGAAACCAAACTTAATGGAGCCCCTGAGACTAAGGGACCCCCTGAATCAATTGCCTGGAAATAGTCTTTAAACCTTGACCAGAATTGTCTCAGGAAGCCAATTCAACAACAGTTTGGGGAAATTCCTCCAGAATTCTTGTCTTGAGCATGGCACACTCTTACAAAGATGTACCTATGTGAGTTCAAACTGAGAGCAGTTCATCCAAAATACAGGGGAGAGCTTGTGGGGCAGGGAGTCTAAAGGATGATGGTGAAACCTGGTCAGCAGGGAGAGTGAGGAGAAGTCCATCACCGGTGTTGTTGGACGGCTCATGTAGAAACTGTGGATGGCTGTGCGTTTGTTCCATCGTGTACCTTGCCACCAGAAATACATCAATGACTCTTTTGAAAGAGCCCACGTATCTTCCCTGTCACATTTGTAAATATTTCTCACAAGGTGTTTGCTTAAGTGGAGAAAGCCCACGTTGGTCAAGGTGAGATGGTCATTGGAAACATCTAGGAAAATGGTGTTCCTAAAACATCTGTGTGTGTTATTTATTGTTATCTGTAGATTAAAGGGGAAGTCACAAGGGAAACTCAAGAATGTTTTGAAATTCACTAACATGTAAACCCTGTCAAGATTTGTAGGCTGCATCTCTATCAGTGCTACCAGGGACATTTGTGATCCCTCAGTGATTAATGCGAGTATTACAAGAAGAAGAAGAAGAAGAGTGGGGGTAGCCAGCCACCCACAACTAATCACGGGTTCAGAAAGTGCAATTGTATAGTGGAGATAGATAAAGATTATAGTAAAGCCAGACACATTTCATGGTAGCGTGCTCACCTCAGCCCCGCTTCGTGGTCCATGTGAGGATGTGGGAGGTGAGGAATTACAGAAATGAGCAAGGGAGTGAGATTTATTACTAACCAAGGCTTCTATATCTTTGGGGGTGTGCATGCCCTCTAATTACAGGTAAAGATATACATCATAGGAAGGGGTTGTAACATACAAGCAATAGGAGGGGGATATACAGTGGGCATAAGCGTAACAGGAAGGGGATGAGCTAGGGGTGTGCACATAATAGGCAGGGGAGGGACTAGGGCATATATATACATATATATGTATATATATATATCAAGAAGGGTAGACCCTAGATCCTTGGTCATCCTTGAGAGGCCTAGTCCTCCCTGGGCTCTCCTTCCGGGAAACAACCTGCTACTATCCTTATCAGAAGGGAGTGGGCCTTACCTAAGGTAGGATAGACTATACAGTCTGATTGCTCTGGATGGCTGATAACCCTTTGGGAGTATAACCTCTAACCTACTTTCATTGACCTTCAAGTATATCGTTATTTACTGTGCGTGTAGCAAGCATGTAAGTTTGGCATTTATGTGGCAGAGACAGCATGAGAGAAATTGTTAGATCTCTTGGGGGAGAGATATGAGGAAGAATTCACACCAAAGCCTGGCTTGCCATCCAAGTGAGTTTTAGGAAAGTTAGGAGAAGTTTCAGGTTCACACAGGCACCTTCAGGGCTCCTCACCCCCATCTGCCTTCCTAGAAGCAGCTCATGAAAGTCGCACGGTGGACCCCGGGATCCTGCCTTCTCACTTCTTCAGTGGGAAGCGTGTTTACGATGTCATTGCCTTCCCTGTGGGCAGCAGTGGAATTGCACCCCGAAGCAGCAGAGACCCTCAATGTCATCAAGAGCTGGTTCTTTGACGCACTTCCCGCACCTGTCACACTCAGGGAGAGCAACACGCAGACCTTCACTGTGTGGCGAGGCAGCTCTTAGCTGGGAGTCAAAGCCAGGCACCTCGCACAGCAGGCCAACATTCTACCACTGAGCTGTCCTCACTTTGTCCTGATGTCTGCCAACAAGCCCATCCGACTGCTAGCCACGCTGCAGTACAGACTAGCACGGCTCTGCGCGGTTTCCAAGGAGGCAAACCTCTGTGGAAGCAGGCTGCTTGGTAACACTCTTACGGAGTGACTGGTGGGTTGGAACTGGTGATCTAGAACTCACTGGACTCCTTAACATAGACAGACCGGTGTTTAATTATCCATGGACCTCCATGGCTTTGCTATGCCTGGGAGGAAGTCAGAGAGCTGGTGGGACATGCCCTGCAGAATACAGAGGCAGGAAGGTCCAGACCTCGCCCTGAGTGAGGCCTCGCCTTCCTGGTGCGCACTCTGTTGGGAGCAGCCAGAGGGTCAGGTTCCCCACAAGAAATGTTGGGAGAGTAGCCTGGGACTCAAAAGGAGAACACTATGTTCAAGCCGAAGACAAAAGACAGAGAGGAGAGAGGTCCAAGGGCCATTACCCCCCATTACTCCCCCCTCCCCAGCTTCATTAATTGAGCGGTTGCCATGAGAACAACTTGGTAATTAATGTTTCCCTTCCCTCCTTCCTGGGGATATAATTGTGCTCCAGTGTCAAGCATGTTGTTCTGGTTTCATTAAAAAGAGCAGCAGTTTGGACACGTGATGAAGATCTTTGAATTTTAACCACAGGACAGACCTGGTTCTTTGACAAGTGCCCTCTCATTTCCTGTCTCCTGCAACCCGGGAGATGCTTCTCTTTGCTCCGATTCTGCTCCTTTTCCTGATCTTTGCATAAAAATCCACCCGCACCCAGTGTATGAATCTCTCTTCTCCAGTTCCTGTCCTTTCCCCAAATGTTGGGTGAAGATCACAGGAAAGTCAATTCCTCAACGTTGAGTAATGCAGCTTCGCCTTTCTCCTGCTCAGCTGGGTCTCTGGATACCTTAGAAGGGCTGGTTGACAAGGCATCAGTAAGTACCAACTTCAGCCTGAGCTCATTACCAACGAACACGGCCAGTGAGACCGGGAGGCTTGGTGTAAATCAATGAAACATCATTTAATTCTATGAAATGTGGAGGTGCTTTCTTTTGCACTGTGTTAGTCAGGGAAGACGAGAGAAGAAAATCCAGGCAGACGCATATGTGTTTGGGAAAGAGCTTTATATATAAGAACAATTTAATATTTAGAAAACATCCCAGCCCAGTCCAGATCACGTCCGTAAGTCTGATATGAACCCATATGTCCAATATCAATCTATAAAGCCCTCTTCAGACTCACAAAACATATGTAATGACACCAAATGCAGGAAGACCACAGGCCAGTGGGGGGGAAGTCTTGTGGATCCAGTGGTGTTAGAAGCATCACAGCACTGTCAGGGTCTCCACATGGCTCCTCCAGCTCTTGAATCACAATCTATTCAGTGTAGTGCCATGTATCTTGTCAATTGGTCTCTCAGGAAGAGAGCAAAGACAGAGAGTGTCTTCTGCCTCCAAGGAGGAATTCAGGAGTTCCCATAATCCACAGAAGAAAGCCATGCCCATACAAAGGCTTCATTGGCTATGACCTGATTGGCAGGTCAGATTCCACCCCTTCACTCTTAATCCTTTCAGGTACACAAAGGATTATATAGCTACCATATATTTTCACAACAAACCTTGAAAGGAAAACATTTCAGGATTAGAGAAAGAAATCTCAATGCAGGATTTCATTTGAAAAGCATTTGTACACATAGTAAGGCAGAAGTTACTCAGAACATGCAAAACACAAAGCTGTTGTGGTAATCACCTCATCTGGTGTCAATCTGAGGATTAAGAGTGTGGAGGTGGAGTCTAGTCTGTCAATCTGGAGATAGCCAATGAGACCTCAGTGTGGGCGTGGCCCTCTCCTCTGAGAATTCTGGGAAATGTGGTCCTTCCTTCTTGGAGGCGGCAGATACTGACTCACTTCTTTGGAGACACTGACAAAGCTGACTTCCTATGAGACAAGCCTAGGGAGAAGCCTCATGGAGCTATCCTAATGTCCTGAACCGGACAAGCCACACGGATGTAATCAGACCTCTGAAGCAGGAGGAGCCACTTGGAGACCCCTGCCTGAGCTGAGATATTTACAATGCCACTGGATCCAAAGGCCTTCTACCCATCTGGCTTGTGATCATCCTGAATTCGCCTTCATAACATGTGTTTCATGAGTCAGAAGAAGACGTTATAGACTGGTATTGGACATATAGGCTAATATGGGACTTATGACCTTGGACTGGACTGGGTTGGGATATTTTCTTAGTTTACAGTTACTCTTGTATATAAAACTCTTTCTTATACACATATGAGGGTTTATGAATTTGTTTCTCTAGTCTACTTAGACTAACACAGATGTCTTGCCCTCATTGCTTTTACGGAATACCCTGGCTGTACTTCTTTTTGTTTTTTTGGCATCACTGCCTGGGGGGAGTGGGAAGCCCAACCTTGCTCCTAAAGAGCTGCTGCTGGATTTGAACCATCAGCTCTATGGGCCACAGTCCCGCACTCAACCAATACACCACTGGGGCTCAGCTCTCTGGCTGTACTTCTTACGACACATATGTATTCTTTGGAAAGGCCATGGTACTTTCAACTTAGGCCAGGCTCTAAGTCGGGTGGTTGCTGGTGGTGGGATCTGCCCCATGGTGACTTCTGGGGTGTCAGGGTAGGACTGGGCTCCACTAGGTTTCTGGTGGCTGATTTGGAGAGGGGGGGAAGTAGATCGCTGGGACTTTCTTTGGAGTCATCTCTGGATGTACTTGAACCCCCAACCTTTCAGTGAGCAGCCGAGCGCAGTAGCTGTTTGGACCCGCAGGGACTCCAGGCTCTACATGTTGCTGTGGTTTGGTGTCTGTGAGCCGAGTCCAACTCAAGTACAATAGAAAAAACACTGCCCAGCCCCGTGCTATCCTCCCAGCTGCTGCTCCTGTTGAGTCCGCTCTTGTACCCCTGTGTCCCTCTCACAGGGACTCTTTTCTTTGTCACTCACTGACCCTCTACTTTATCAAACATTGTGTCTTCTCCAAGGACTGGTCCCTACAGATAATGTGTCCTAAGTCGGGGAGACCATGTCTTGCCATTTGTGTGAGTCCGGATAGACTAGAGAAACAAATTCATAAACACCTGTATGGATACAAGGGAAAGTCTTACATACAAGAGAAATGGAACATTGAGACAGCATCCCAACCCAGTCCAGTCCAAGGTCATAAGTCCAATATTAGCCCCTATGTTCGATAGCAATCAATAAAGTCTCCTTCTGACTCACGAAGCACATGCAATGACACCAGGACAATCACAGACCAGTGGATGCAGAGTTTTGTATATCCAGGGGCAGTAGAAGTATTCTGAGGCTGGCAGGGGTCTCCCCATGACTCCTTGTTTCCAGAACTCAGGGTCCATCAGCAGTATCCATTGGCAGGAGAAGCATCTCAGCACTGGCAGGAGTCTCCGCATGGCTTCTCTGGCTCCAGAGGTTTGATTCCATCAGGGTAAGCTCATATGGCTTTTCCTCCAGCGCCTCCAGAACCAGGATCGATCAGCATGCTGCCATCTCATCTTGTCAGGAGTTCGTCTCCAATGAACTGAGTCTCTGGTCTCTCTTTCCCACTGGAGAAAGCCATGCCCACACAGAGGTATCACTGGCTATCTCCAGATTGACAGACTAGACTCCACCCCTACCCTCATAGTCAAATTGGCTCCAGAATACGTCACTGCCACATCATTTTTGCTTTCAAAGAATATTCCAAAAGACATCTTTGTCCTTCTGGAAGGCCATGGCACTTCCAACATTCTTTGGACACAGTCATTCTCACAGCAATACTTATTGCCAGTGAGTGGATGCTGACCGATAGTGACCCTAGAGGGCAGGGTGGAACTGTCCCTGTGGGTTTCAGTGATTGCAACTCTTTTTTTTGGGGGGGGGAGGGGGGCATCACTGCCTCTGGTGGTCGTGGGCACTACCCAGTGCTGTTCCTGAGAGCCGCCACTGGGTTTGAACTGCCAAATCTGTGGGCTGCAGTCCTGCACTCAACCACTTATGGCACCGGGGCTCAGCCCGATTGCAACTCTTTATAGAAGTTGAAAGCCTCATCTCTCTCTCTCGCAGAGAGACTTGTTGTTTCAAACTGTTGATTTTTCTGTTGGCAGCCCACTACACCACCAACTCTAGATGGACGCTGTGTCAGGCAGGGTTCTCTTAGAGAAATAAAATTCAGCACACTAGTAGTTCTTTTTATATATTTATATATTGAGAGAGGTATATAAGATAGAAAGAAAAAGTTAACTATAAAGTAATACAGATTGCTTGGTGCCACTCACTTGCGTGAGGCAACTAGAGGACTGGCACTCCTTCAGGTCTTGAGGGCCGCTGAGTAGTCCTCTGTAGAGCAATCCAGGCTATCTGGTCACAGGCAGCAAATGGCAGAGCAGGTCGCCAACAGTCAGCCAGATGACAGAGTCCAACAGTCCCCAGCTCAAGAGATGTGTATCCCAGGAGCGTGGCGAAGTAGAGCTTGAAAGATCCTCAACTCACAGCAACACAGTCCACGATTAGGTGTCCCACGGATAGTGTTGCTTGGAGGTCGAGGCACAGGGCCAACAAGGCAGCTCTCTGGTCCAAAGATCCGGAAGCAAGCGAGAGGGCGGGACTCGCCGAGCCCTTCCTATCTCTGCCTTTCAATTCATCCCGCGTGTTCATTGGCCGTGCCATCACAACAGACCCACCAATCTTCTGTGGCCATGTTGGCATAGCAAACCTACCCATCACAGACACACTTCATTGGTGATGGTTAAGACTTTATGAATGGATCATTGAGGTTTGGCCTCAACTGTGGATCCATTTAAAAGGCTGGGTATGCAATACAAATGGTCAACCTAGGGATGACTGTACTGGTAGACACAGAGTTTGTCACCAAGTCAATGCGGTACAGGGATGGGCATTCCAATGGATGTCCTACAGAAGCCCTGCCAGTCTTCTGGCCCACAATGCAACTGGGGTCCACAGCAATGCGCTAGACCCTACAAGAGTTAGGGAAGTTAGAAGACCTTGGGGTGGCTACAGCCCATGAATGTTGGAGACAGAGACACCCCCCTCTCCACCAGCCTTCCTCCAATGCTTACAAGGTTTGGCATTTCTTGGGGAGTTGCCTGGTGTGCTCAGATAAAACCTCACCCACAACATCTCTGGTTCCTCGTGATCCATCATCTTGTTCAAGGCCATGATGCCAATGGGAGCTGGACTTCAGAGCCCAGTGCCAACAGGCTCCAAGATTCCTGTTCCCAAGCACCAGGTATGTTAGGCAGGGTGTTCTAGAGAAATAAAACCAGGACGCTTGTGATTTTTATATATAGAAAAGCGTTATATGTATGTTTATATAGCAAAAGTGAATATAACAGATAGTTAAGTCTACCCAGCAGTACAGAGGGCTCCGTTCAACTCACTTTCATGGAATAGCCAATCTACTGATGGTCCTTCAAGTCTTGAGGGTCGTTGGTCCAAGGTCAAGGAAGCAGATGGGGGGGGGGGGGCAGCCCCAGCAGGAAGATGAGAAGTTGAGGCACAGCGGAGGCCAATAGCATGGGAGCGTGGCAAAG